>MCJB01000729.1:0-17782 GCA_002018475.1 Nicotiana obtusifolia | reverse complement strand
TCTCACCTTCAGTTCTTATTTACTTTTATTACTCACTGAGTTGGAAGTACTCACTTTACTCCCTGCACCTTGTGTGCAGATTCAGGCGCTAGCGGTCCCTCTCAGAGGTACTGAATACTACTACTGGACCGGAGCTTCAAAGACTACGAGGTAGTTGCCTGCGTCCGCAGCCTCGTAACTCTTTTCTTGTTGTTTGATTCCTTCGTACAATTGTACTTAAGATTATGTAATAGTTATATTATTACTAGGACTTCTCTAGTGGCTCATGACTTTGTGACACCCCGATCTGAGGGCTGTAGTCGAGATGATTGCTATATGATATTTTCCGCAGTTGACTAATATTAAACCGTGTTTATATTATCTTCGTGTTGTTTGAAATGTTTAGCGATGTTGGAAATGGTTTGGCTTGCCTTGTCCCCAAGAGAGGCGCCATCACGACCAGGTTGGGATTTTGGGTCGTGACACAGAGGAATGAAAGCACATGCAAAGCACGAAGAGTTTTCTGTATAGATGAAAAATTAAGTACATAATGAATAAGCTACCTTCTATATATAACTATCTCGTAACTAACTAACAGCTGTAGACCTATCCTCCACTAACGATATAATTAACAACTAATAACTAATTAACTCAACTCAACTTACTAATTAATTACGGGTGGCTTCAGTGCACATTAAGACAATTATTCAACTCCTTCACAGAGATTCACTGTGTGCTACCCACATTATCAAAGTATTTATGACAATTGAAACCAACAAACAAGCTTTTTATTGTGTGTGCGTCTCTAAGCTCGTAAGGGTAAGGAAATAGAGCTCCGCACCGTCGCTCGACAATCGTCATACTCGTCCCACTGAACTTGGCCTCTGATATCACTTTTTGGGCTAAAACGGTCCAATGATACTTTTAACATGGTATGATATTGTCCGCTTTGGGTCAAGCCCGCACAATTTTCCCAAAAGGCCTCACCATTAGGAGATCCATGCACCTCATATTAGGTTTTCAATCTTTTCAACTATTAATGTAAGACTTATTCGCACACCCGATATTATTTACATTCGTCAACGTAATTTGAATTTGGCTAATATTTTTGAAATATTTTCGCAACCGATATAAATCACACGGCACTTTTCACTATAAAATTTTAGAGGTGATGATAAATGACATAACGTGAAAAGACGTTGTTAGCACGTTATCCAAATGTTCTCCAGAATTTTTACTGTGACGACCAAAGAGAATATTAATATTGCAACTAACTTGGCAAGTTGAACAAAAAGGTACTAGTTGCTACCCTTTCTATTAGAAAAAAAAAGACATCTCTGAAGTTGATGCATCTTTTTTATGTTCTATCAAAAATAATATTTAAATATTTACAAATACTAATGAATATTTTGTTCGAGAGTATTTCAAGTGAAAATAGAAATTTTCAGTCACAAGATCTTCAATTTTAAGTGAATCAAATCCATATTCCAGCATAATTTCTACTTTCAAATATACTTTTTTTCAAGTTTAATAAGATATTGTCCAAACCCTACTAACGTTTTTGGACGAGAACCATGTGAATTGCGAGGGAAGAAAAGGAACGAAGGGATCAAGTTGAGGAAGAGTGGGTGGGGAAAATAGAGATATGAAAAAAGGAGAGAAAAGAATCTTCTTGGCAATAACAATTAAAGTTAAAGTTATACAAATATTTGTTAATTAAACTTGCTTGATTTTCAATTTAAATGACATATTTTTCTTATTAGTCCGTTCAAAAAATAATGATATATTTTTATATTTAGAAATGATTTAACTTTAAACTTGTTATTTTACCCACTTTAACTTTAATGAGAAACTTTTATATGCCGCACAAATATTATGACGCCACAAGTTTTTGTAAAAATAGGAGTACATGTTTCAAAAGTCTTATTTTTTTTTCAACTTTATAACAAGTCAAACTAAATCATCTAAATTGAAACGGAGGGAATATATAAAAAAAAAAAAGAAGAAATAGTATGAACTATGAAGTTAACCAAATATTGCTACATATATACTGTTTGTAACAAATTTGAACTCAAACTTTTAACTGTGAATATTATATGCTCCAATGTCATTGAATCATAGGAAGGGGAGTCTTGGTGTAATTGGTAAAGTTGTTGTTATGTGATAAAAGAAATTATGGGTTCGAACCGTAAAAATAACCTCTTACAAAAATATAAAGTAATCGACCCTTATGGTTTGATCCTTTTCCGTACCCAAATATAACGAAAGCTTAATGAATCGTATGGATTTTAAAAAGTCCAAATAAGCTTTTGGGAAAGCGGGGTGCAGTTTTTAAAACTGAGTTTTACTCCGGACTGCGTCCAAATAAGTTTTTAGCAACTTGATCATCCACTTGCATGGCCCTAACGTGAGCAGTTTGCTAAACACACCAACTCTTGCTACTATAATTTTTGTCTTCTAACACACAACTAGACAAAGATTATAAGTATACATGATACTCTATTTTTTTTGAGAAAGTATTAGGTAAGTTCGGTACGACAAACTCTAACTGAAAAGACTGCTGATAAGGAAAATCAATTTCATATCTCTCGGATGGAAAATCACTCACCTAGTAAATGGCACTCTTTTTGATACACCATATTTTAAAGTTACTGACACATATATAGTTGATACCTTTTTAATTTTAAAAATCTCATCTTCTACTTCAATGACGACATGCTCTAAGAGAATTTAACATTTTATTTGTGCTTAATTAAGCAATATTTAATTAAAGCTCAACATTGTATATATGAAGGATATAACATTTAAGAACCAAAGAAATATTTAGCTAATTAATTAAAGCTCAACATGTTAAAATCTTAATAGTATATTATTACTTAAATCCTTTATATATATAGACTCCATTTCCATCTCTCTCAAAGGAATTAACATAGTTGAAAGACGAGAGAGAGATAAACATGACTTCTACACTTCAACTCCATAGAATCAACCGTAACACCGCCGCTCTCGCCGGAAACTTCCACAAACAACTTCCCACGTGGATAACCCCCCTAACCAATACCTCTGTCCCCGACAACCTATTTCATTACCACACCCACGCAGTAGGCCCCAACCAATGCTGCTCCGCCGCGGTGCAATCCATCTCCACCCCAATCGACACCGTATGGTCCCTAGTCCGCCGCTTTGACCACCCGCAAGCCTACAAACACTTCCTCAAAAGCTGCCGCGTCATCGTCGGCAACGGGGAAGTCGGTTCGTTGCGTGAAGTCCACGTCATCTCCGGCCTCCCCGCAGCTTCGAGTATTGAGAGGTTGGAGATTTTAGACGACGAAAATCATGTTATGAGTATCAGTATAGTCGGCGGCGATCACCGGCTGAATAATTATCGATCGGTAACGACTCTTCATCGGACGGCGGACGACGACGGAACGACAATAGTGGTGGAATCGTACGTTGTGGATGTTCCGCAGGGGAATACTAAGGAAGAAACATGTGTCTTTGTTGATACAATTGTACGGTGCAATTTACAATCGTTGGGGCAAATCGCAGAAAATTTGGAGAAATCAAAGAGTAATCATCGTGATTAATTGATTAAATCTTTGTATATTTCTTCGATCCTTCCTTTTTTGCTTTTTTTTTTTTTTTTTTTTTTTTTTTTTTTTTGTAAAATTTTTGATTTTAAATAGACAGAATTTTTATTACTGTTGATCCCGAAGCGGATGGATTCTCTTAAGTTTTTACAACTGAACCTGTTACACACTTGCACTTCTTTGAGTTTAAAAGTTAATATTTGTTAAAATTTAGTGATTTTTTACGTATATATCTATAGTTTTTATCGAAAATACTTTGATTGAACGCGTGATAGATATCTACATCCGCCATTAGATCATGGAGATCCAAAATTGTAAGTTTAGAGATCATGTAGACACGTTAACCATATTTTGTTTGCAGTTCCAATATAAAGAAGGCAACTTTTTCTAGGTTTTTTTCTTGATAATTAATGGCTTCCGTGGATAATGCATTTGCAAAAAAGATTGTAATATTGAATAATAGAAAGGATGTCATATTACATTTTATCAGTAAATAGTTTAGATTATATATCTTATTCTTCAAGCTCTCTTCTTTATTTTCTCATGCATTACATTATTGTAATTGGATCAGTATTCTGAATAAAATTTGTTGGCCTTTGGACACTGAACCTGCTGCTAAGATGGGGACCGTCTCTTTTACGTACCCATTAACTCTTTTTTTGTATTCACTTTTACTAATGCTAACAACGTAAACAGTCTTTATATTAACTATCAATATAATTTAATTTATTGTAACATGTTGCTATCTATGTTATTCCTCATACTTAGTTTTACTTAATTATCGCGGGTAGCTATTAATTTTAGTTATCTTTTACATGACATAATAGTTTTTTACGTTACAATAATAACAATAAATTTAGTATAATCGTCTAGAGAATATAGATAGTACGCAGACTTTATCTTTATAGTAAATGTAAAGAGGCTGTTTCCATTTGACTCTCGGAGTTTTTTACGTTAACAATTAACAATATACCCAGTGTAGTCTCACAAGTGGGATCTAGGGAGGGTAGAGTGTACATGCATTACCCCTACATAAGAAGATAGTGAGACTACTTCCGGTAGACCCTCAGCTGAGAAAAACTAAATGAATTTATTTTTATTTTTATTTACATTATTGTTACTATATAAAAGTTATACTCGCTGTCTTTGATCAAATTATATCCGCACGCAGGGGCGGATACTCATTAACCCCGACGTAAACTCTGTATAATTATATAAAAAATACAGGGAATACTGGTATAAAGAACTAGCAAGCATCCATTAAGCAAGAAGTCTTCTGAGTGCTTTAGTTAAGAGGTGAGAATAGAGTGCACAAATATGAAATGGTTAGGGATCGATTCTTGCATGAATTAATTTTTTTATATGGCCAGAGAGTAAGCACCCACGATTTTAAAATTCTGAATCCGCCGTTGTCCGTACGAATTGTAGAGCTGGGTAGATGGGCAAGAAACAGCTCGAATTTGCAGCATTATTTGACTAGGGATCGAAAATAAAAACAAAGTACGATATTATATTTCATTCTATAGGCAAAGAAAACTGATAAAGTACTTAGACGTCTGCTCCAAAGTACCAACTTGCCATTCAAAATAAAGGCAAGTTGCATCTTCTTTTATGGGGTTTTCTGCCTCTCTTTTCTTTTATGGTCATCTAGATATATTATATGTTGTGTTCGGCGAGGGAAGAAGATGGGAATTTGCAAGTTGGTTTGCAAGTGGACAAGAAGGCTTTTATTGAATTTCAAAAATTAATTTGTTGGCCGGCTATTTTCTCTTAGGCATTTTATTTCACTTACCAGAAACTGTCGCTGTAAAATAAATATAAACAAAATTTATAATATCGTGTTTTTCTTTTACACGTCTCTTAAAGTTTGTGGTTGAAATTCATTGTTGCTATTTAAGTAGCACTATGACTAATTGGGGGAGACTTCGAATTCTTCTGACCTCTTGTTCTTTGAGAATTAAGTAGGCGATTAGACTTTTGTACCTAATTGCTATTATGTGACTTTGGGCATATAGATAGATAAAACGTCTGAATATTTGGCCAATTGATTAAATTAGTGATTTGTTCAACTTAACATCTCTAGTCAAATTTAGGAAAATACTATCGCGAGTTTGAATAAATATATCATTAATCAAACTGTATTTACGGTTTTTATGGAGCAGTTTTTATGTCATTAATTCCCTCCTTTGGACTAAAAAGAAGATTAGAAAGTTCGACTTGAGTATGTAGCCCCCTCTCTCAGTAAAGGAAAGAGAGATCGTCATTTGGCGTCTCGATGTTGAATATTATAGCGTGTTTGTTCAAGTTTTTTTTTTTTGTCAAAAGTATTTTTTTAATTATCAAAATATTATTTTTTCAAAGTTAAGGTGTTTGGTTAAGCTTTTAGAAGAAAAAAATTGCTTTTGAGTAGAAGCAGAAGCCAATTTTTAGAAGCAAAATGAAAATAGCTACTTCCCAAAAGCATTTTGTTGAAAAATACGTTTCGAATCACTTTTAAAAGTTCGGCCAAACACTTATTGTTGTCCAAAAGTACTTTTTAAATTAACAAATACAAATTACTTCTCATCAAAATATTTTGTTGAATAAGCTGATTTTAAAAACTTAATCGCACATGCTATTAATTAAATCCTGGAGATTGGAGAAGGTTTCAAGGATTTGATTATTGTTGATTCAAGTGGTACTTGAGTTGGATTTAAGATATTTTGAAAAAGTTTGATCCCTATCTATCATAGTTGTTAGACAGTTCATATAAGCCTCTAATCTTGCAATCTCATCAATATCATCATCAGTGACATGATATTATAAACATTTACTATGATCCAACTCACTTTCTCACCTTTTATTAACTAAATGTATGCGATCAGAAGCATGCATCTCGTAACCAAACTAAACTATGGCATTAATTCTATCTATTCCTTCACTAGTATGAGTATTTGTTTTGGGTAGCAAATTAACACTCAGTAAGAACAGATTTAAAATAAAACGATGACAAACTCTAGTAAAAATCATGAAATTGTATACATTTATAGTAAGAATAATCTAACAAATGTTTATCAAACCAATTACAAAAGCGAAACATATAAATTGCGCTCTTAAGTTGTCCAGAGTGTTCCAAATAAACACCTCAAACCGACCCCATCTCTCCTTTAAAAGGAGTCAGTTGAGGTGTCTGTCTGATCGTTGTGGACAACTTAAAGTCTCAAGGATAGAAAAGCTTAGCAAATAAAAGCTCATTCCAAATATCTTGAATTCCAGGCACACACCAATGTATACAATCTGCATAGCTTACAGGGTTTGCTCGTTCTTCTGTACTTAAAGGTCCCCATCTCTCCTTGTAAATTGATGTGTGTGCATCCTTTCGTGGCATTGACAGTTGAGTGATGTTGAGAAATGTAATTGGCACTTTGGATTTACCAAATTCTTCTCCAATAACTTGCATTATGCTTTTTCTACTATCTGATCCCCAGTAATTTATATCTTCTATCAGTTTCGTTTCATTATAACAATTTCCATTCGGATCTCCTCCCCACTCTTTGCTCCTAATAGTAGGAAAATTAATTTTGTTAGTAGTAATGATAGACTCCAAAATTTAGACGTGATACGTTCTAAGTTAAGAGATAGGATTTTGAAATATATATCTAACCCTCTATCTTTGTTTCTCGTTTACACGTGTCCATAAGGCTTGCGTATTCAACACAGACAGGCTCAAGGAAAATATCCTATACTTGGGATAAGTGAGCACAAGAGTTTGTAATGAATGCTCAAAAGCCCACAGGAACGGAGTTGATGCTCCTACATCCATAGCATGAGTAGCTAAAGCAAGTGAATGATTGGATTCTATCGAACCAACAAATCTATGGTTGGATCAGGTGGAGCTAGGTATGAGTTCGGTAAAACCTAGTAATTTTGGTTCAAACTTTATATTTGTCTTAAAAATTTCATTGATATATACAAATTATTAATTAAGAAATCGGTAACATAAAAAGACTAGAGACTCCAACTCATAAGTTTCAAACCCTGACTCCGCCTCTTCTAGTAACAAAAGATAAATCAATCAGCCAATCGAATATCTCTCAATGATAAACTAGTTGAAATCGACTACATAAATTTTTTATAAATTTGGCTTATTTGGCATCCTAATAGTAATGCTAATATTATGAAAGTTTGTACAGTCAGATCACCTTACCATGCATGAGAAGGTGACATGCTGGTAAAAAAGACCCTATTTCGTTTTGGATCCATATTTCCCTTTATCCACCTCAGTAAATTCTCCATCGCCATACGATAAGCATCTTCAGTTGGCACATCTGCTATGTGTTTTATGTTATCATCAAATGCGCCATTCCTGCGTGAAATATAAACTTTGGTTTTAGATACCTATACAAAGCACCAGAAAAGGAAGGAAAAGAGAAAAAAGAATGTTAATCTAAGAAGAAAATGTTATGTAAAATTTACAGAATCTTGAATGTTCGGCCTGTCATCCACCAAATATAGGTGTTGAACACCATTATATCAACTCCTTTCCAGTGTTGCCCATGGGTATCTATTGAATCTTTTCGAACAATTCGATCAGGTACTCTGTGCTTGCCAGGACTATCTGCATTTGATTCTAGAAGAAATGGTGCCCAATAGAATTCAATTGTCGCATTGTAATTCTGAGTTGCGAATCCAAGTTAAATGTTAGTAGTGAATCCAAGTTAACTATTAGTACTACAAGTTGCATGCAATTGAATAGTAGTGTTCAAATGGTGTAATATAAGTACGAATTTGAGATTATGCAGTGTAAAAAATATTTATCCAATATCAAGTTATTTAACAGGAATAATTGCAGTTTTTAGTTCTTCGATTATTGGTTAATTTTAGCTAAGCATATTTAGCTTTCAATCAATCAAAATATTGTGTTTTTGGTCGCTCTATGGAGAAATGTGTTGTAATTAGGCTATTTTTGAGTAATATTAGCCTCAAATATGGAGTAACAACATAAATTTAACATATTGGTGATTATAGTTTAACATCTAGTAATTTGTGAATTTATGAATATTCATGTGTATACACATTATAACTAATTGAAGATCAAATGTGACTAGGTATAGCAAATTAGCAATGGCCAAAACAAGAATTTTTTTACACTTCAGGGGCTAAAGTAAAAATTTCTTTATGTAATAACTATTGACCAGTAACCTACCAATAAATTATAATTTAACCAGATCGAACATGTCAAATTAAAATTCCATTAGTACTATAGAAATTCAATGTATATAACATACCTTGGCTGTGAAAATGGTGAATGAATCAACTTTATGGAGGGATTTGGCATCATTTGGTATGACTTGATGGATGAGGCAGACCAAGGAAGTAAACTGGCCTCTATTCAAGGAATCACCTACAAACATCATCCTCTTCCCTCGAAGAGTTTCGAGCATCAAAGTTGCATTGAATCTGTCAAGATAATATATACTAAAAGTGTAAGTAACTTTTACATTATTAATGTATTTTAATTTTATGTTGTCACAGGTAGTACTTTGTAATCCAATATTTTATGAAAAGTTATTACTTACATTTGTGTTTTTGGTGATTAGATAACACAAAAATTCTTTTACGTTGTCGATATATAAAAATTAAACTCGTGATGTGGCACAATTGATAGAGAGTAATTTTTGGACAAAGAAAAAGGTTACACACCTTGGAATAAGACAATTTCGAGGTTGCCATCTCCAATAGAGATAGTCCTTGTCCGGCCTGCCGTGTTCTTGGCAAGTCTGCTGAGGAAGTAAATATGGACATTCTGATTCCTCATATAAAGGTCGACTTGACTCATCCCAAACCCACTTCCCACTGAATAAATCGCACCCTTTTTCAGCTTCTCCAATTGCAAATGGCAACTTATCCTTGTTCTTCTCTAACACAACAACAAAGTTAACAAATTAGGATTAGACATAAATGAACATTCCTCAAGAAAAAATGGAATTAACTTAATACATATAGAGGAGCATGGTCGTCCAATGTACAAAGCATCTCCTGTTCACGTAGGGTCGGAAGGACCGCACTTCAACGAGTGTGATGTAGACAACTTACCCTAATACAAGCATTAATGACTGCTTCCATGACTCGAATTCCTGATCAAATGGACACAACTTTATCGTTGTTCCAAGGTTCCCTTTCTTAATTAATACATATTGAGGGTGTAAGCAATTTTTACACTATACATTAGCGTATTCTAACATTTTAATTTCCAGTTTACTAATGCCACTTATTATGAATTATTACCGATAGCTACATTTAAGAGAAACAATAACATAAAGTTCTTTTACATTGTTAGAACATAGAAATTTAAATACCAAAAAATCAATACCAAGAAAAAAAAAAGGGGTGTTGATCAACTTACTTGTAGGTTTTGGAGTTGGCCAAATCAAGTTGGCTAAGGATGTGACTGATGGCGAAGATGGAAGAAGATAGGCTGAATAACTAATCAAAAATACAACCAAACTTAGTAATAAGAAGAGATAAGGATAAAAACGAGTTTTTCTGAAGAGGGGCAAAGAAGGAGGCAATTCCATGTTATTGAAGCTTTGTCCTCTCTTTCTCTCTTCCCAAAATTTTTGCAACATTAGCAGTATGTCTAAGTGACAAAAATATTACAAATTTGAAGTTAACCGAAGGGTCTTTTCGAATTTTTTTTTCTTGGGTTTATGCAATAGCCTCTAGCATGATTTAAACATTGATAAAAAGAGAGTTGAATCAGATTCACTGTCTTTAAACTAGATCATCTTACTTTCCAAATTAAGCCATAATAATTAGTGTGAAACGATATCAATAATTCCTCTTCCCACATTACTCGTCGTTGAATATTTTCCTACTCACGGCCTCACTAAACATAGAATGTAATTTTCACCTTTGTTTTGTTCCAATTATGAATATAACAACCAATAATAAATTGTGATGTATTGATGTTATCAATATTTTATATCTTATGTTCTCTATGTTGTAACGTAAATTGAACCTAAGGCTAAAATTCTTTAAAACCCTTTAGTTGAAAGGGTATCCAATATAGTACTTTGAAGTCCACACTACTTCCAAGGAAGCAGGTTCATCCAAGAAGGTACTTGTGAATAGCAAAATGCGAGCTTTGATGTAGGAGAGTGGGGCTAAAGATATTGAGATTGAGAGGCTGAAGAAGAGGTTGACTGAAGTAGAAACTGCGAGGGATGCTCTCAGGGTTAAGCTTGCAAAGGAGAAGGAGAAGAATGATGGCATTCTTCATGATATGCTGAAGCTACCTCAGGTCAGAAACCAAGAACCTGGTCCTTCCCAGCCTTGAAACCTTCGTAGCCTAATCAGACAAACTAGTGACCCGGATGGAATTTCTTTTTGCTCTTTTTGCTCATGATCCAATATTTTTATTTTTCTCAATGCTTTGTGGATGACTAGTATCAATATTAATCAACTGTTTTTGTGCTCTAACTGTTTGTTGATGCTTCTTAGATATCTAATATCATTAGATTGATATATGATGCTCGACTCCATGATTGCATTTGAAGTAATCCCAGTGGCCGTGAGTAATATCTATTAAAATCTGGTTATCTAGCATACTTATACAACTTCTCGATGATGCCAAAAGAGGGAAGATAGGTTGTGCTTTTTACTTGGACTGTGATGTTTATAACCTAGTGAACGTGGTCCTTGATGATTTGCGACTTTAAAATGGAATGTGTTCTAACATTGTGTTGATGTTGAGCTGAGTTGAAACGGGGCTTATGCTTATGAAAAGTCCAGAGTTTGTCATCATCAAAAAGGGAAAATTTGTTGGCCTAAGTCAAGTTTGTTTTGATGATTAACAAAGGAACTCAAGCATGAACCAAGTCCATACACAATGCACACAGACACAGGCAGATTCAAGCACAAGGCATGCACGTGAAGGAGATAAGCTTAAGTGGTTATATCTGATATCTCCTGAACGAAAAGGTTGCATAAGTGATAAGGAGAATGACTCCTTACTCAAAGAGAACTCTATCCTAGATAAGGGAGGAGTTAGAAGTTGAAGATAACTAGAACTCTTCCATCAAGGAAGAGTAAAGTATTAGAACTCTAGTTATTTCCTATTCTACTAACTCTATATATTGCAGGATATTCCCATTTTACAGGTATGCACAAAAGCTGAAGTTAAACGTGAGTTGAGAGCAAAATAGCAAGGAATTTTGCAAGCAATTCCTGTGTGATTCAAGTGTGCGAACCTAAAGCTACATGAACCAGATAGAAGAACCAGTTCCAAGTGTTTGTCTTTTATTCTAGTTTCATTGTAGTAGGGCTTTTGAGTTGTACCTTTCAACTTTATCTAGAAGCAATTGTACAAGGTACTCTGAGTATTGTATTTAAGTTAGAGTTAACTTGAAGTTGTCTCAATAGCTAAAGGCTGGTTGCCACAAAGGGTTAGAGGTAATCCTTAGTTTACAAAGAGTTTTGTAAATGCTGTTTTTGGCTCAGTGATTTAGTGAAGTGCTGGGAAGAATCCTACTGGGTTATAGGCCGTGGTTCTTTCACCTTTTGAGCCAGATGTTTATCACGTAAAAATATTTCTTGTTATTTACTTTCCGCATTTATTATTTCGCAACAGTAGTATAAGGAACACACTTCTATAATCTGTATACGCAAAAAATTGGACACCACACAAATCACCCTCTCTCGTGTGGTATCGAAGTAAAAAACATCACTCTCCTTATCCCACATGAATCAAATCTTGAATAGCTTATACAATACGCGATAGGCTTCAATCATCTACAAAATCTCAAGGATAGAAAAGCTTGGCGAATAAAAGCTCATTCCAAGTATCTGGAAGTCCAGGCAAACACCAATGGAAACAATCAGCATAGCTAAATGGATTTGCCAGTTGCTCTGGTGTTAATGGATTCCACTGCTTCTTGTAAATTGATGTATGTGCATCTCTTCTATAACTTGAGAGCTGTGTAATGTTGAGCAATGAGATGGGCACTTTCGATTTACCAAACTCTTCACCAATCACTTGCATTAGGCTTTTTCTACTATCTGATCCCCAGTAATTTGGATCATCTATCATTTTAGTTTCATTGAAGCAATTCTTATTTGGTTCGCCTCCCCATTCTGTGCTCCTGCCAATCAAAGAATAGACACTTATTTTTCTCAGTAGGAATAATGCAAACCCAAATCATATAAGAAGTTAATTGGACATATTTAAAAAGTACTACTCAGAGAAATTTGGATCAGTAGTTCTTTTTTAAAACAAGAAATATCGGTCAACTCTCATGATCTAATGCCCCAAAATTACATAAGTCGATCTGGTAAAATCTTGACCAGTAATTTGAAATACCTTTTTTCAACTTCAAATTTCAAATACTTTTGGTTTTATTTCAACCAAATATTGTTCAATACGCTTTAAAGTATACTTTTTTCTTTTGTTGGTCTAATATTTTTCCTTTTTTGTAAAAGTAAAAATGCACTATGCAACAAGGGAAGGAGATGGAAATATTCTTTTTAAGGAAGGGAAGGGAAAAAAAGAGGTTATTGTTTTACTCACTTTTCATGAGAAGGTGACATGCTAGTGAAAAAGACTCTGGTTTTCTTTGGATCCATATTCTCTTTAATCCATGTCAACATACTCTTCATTGCCATGCGATACGCATCCTCTGTGGATACCTCCACTATATTTTTTACGTCATCAAAAGACCCTTTCCTGAAAACAGTATCGGATTCAGAATTTAAATATTATACGTTTTGAGCTGAAAGAATAAGTTCTGAAATAATTGGTGACCCTATGGTTGGATTTGTCACAGATAAAAAGCAATAAAAATGAATAAATTATCAATAGAGCTTAGGAAATTACGAAATATTAAAATGGTAGCCACTCCTCCACCAAAGGTAAGTATTGAACACAATTATGTCAGCCCCTTTCCAATATTTCCCATGAACATCAATTGAACCATTTCGAACAACTCTTTTATAGATTCTATGTTTAACTGCATCATCAGCATTTGATTCCAGCAGAAACGGTGCCCAGTAGAACTCAATTGTTGCATTATAATTCTGGAAATTCAAATATTAGCTAACTTATATAAGTATTATTAAATTAATGTAACTAAATTAACAGAAATGCAATGTGTAAGCTCAAAAATTGCTAGTGATGATCACCTTAATGGTAAAAACATCGAAATTACCAGCAGTTTCCATGGATTTAGCATTCTCTGGAATCAGTCCATTGACAAGACAAATCAGTGAATGATGTTGTCCTCTGTTCAAGGAATCGCCTGCGAACAACATCCTCTTCCCCCGAAGTGTTTCCAGCAATAATGTCGCATTGAAACTGCCATTTTAAGGTTAGTCAAGGCGTCATGAATCATAAGGAGAAAAACTAAGTATATTCTAAATGTCCAGTCCTAGACGTACGGGGTATTAGATTTCACATCGATAGGAGATTTTAAAATGAATCTCCTTATATAATCTTGGATAATCCTTACCTGATGAATTAACTTTTAGGATTGAGTTAGGTCCAACGTCCTTTTTAATCATGCCAATTAATAATCAGTAAGTAACTACACTGATATCAAAGAAATGAAAACTCTAGAAAATGGTCTAATGGATTCATAATATAATCCATCGTATATATTTACTGACAGTGTAAAAGAATTTTACCTCGGGAGAGAGCAACCATGAGGTTGCTATCTCCAATGTTTATATTGTTTGGACAATTCTCACCTGATGAGCTAGTTTATTGGGTTGGGTTAAGTTCAAGGTCCTTTTTATCATGCCGACTAATTGATCAGTAAATAACTACACTAATGTCAAAGAAATGAAAACTCTGCAAACTGTATGATGAATTCAAAATGTTGTATAAAAGAATTTTACCTCGGGAGAGAGCAACCATGAGGTTGCCATCTTCAATATTTATATTGTTTTGGATAATTCTCACCCGATGAGCTTTGGATTGGATTAAATTCAAGGTCCTTTTTATTATGCCGATTAAATAATCAGTAAATAACTACACTAATGTCAAAGAAATAAAAACTCTCCGGACTGTCTAATGAATTCATAATATTTACTGACAGTATAAAAGAATTTTACCTCGGGAGAGAGCAACCGTGAGGTTGCCATCTCCAATGTTGATAGTCTTTATCTGGTCTACCATTTGCTTGACAAGTCAACTGTGGCGTTATGTACGGACACTCTGATTCTTCATACAAAGGCTTTTTCTCGTCCCAAACCCATTTCCCACTGAAAATATCGCATCCTTCCTCTGTCTCTCCTATTGCAAATGGTAACTTTTGTTTGCTCTTCTCTGCTAACAATTTTCATAAATTTCACCGTAAATATAAAATACTTATACAAGTAAAAATGCAGGAGAGATTAAAAAAATTCAAAAGTGCAGTTAATTTTAACATAACTTCATGAGCGCAAATCAAAAAGATGTTTACAAAAACAATTAGATTTGTTTTGTTTTTGGTTTTCTTCTTCTTTTTGTGACTGTTTCGTTTTAGTTTTAAGAAAATAGCTATTTGCATTTATATTTTTATCGGATATTTGCAAACTGACGTGGATTTAGGACAGGTACAATGAGTTCAACCGAACCCTTTGTTTTTGACTTGAACTATATGTTCACATAAAATAAATTAAAATGTATACATATAATAAGATTATACTCGTCCAAACTCATTGACTCTAGATTCTCTGAATTCAACTCTTAGAGAAATTATTTTGTGTTTTGATTGGTTTAATTTGTTATATTTTCATCTTTGGATAAACAAACAAAACAGTGTTTTTCTCTTGGCAAACATGTATGATGAATTAAACAATTTAATCAAAGTGAAACAAAAAGTGAAAATTCATTAGAAATACTCACTTATTTTTGAGGTAGAAATGTGTTGTTGGCTGGAAACTCTAAGGTCAATCTGAACAAAAATACTGCTCGTGAATTCTTCTCTGTACAGAATAACAACAAGAACAATTAAAGGTAGTAGTATTAGCAAAAAAGGAGAAAGACGAACTTTTCTGATAATAGAAGAGGAAAAAGGAGAAGAATTTGGAGGTGACTCCATTTCCTTTGAAGCCTTCTATTATTTATTGGGTTAATAAATACAGGAAAATATAGAGGTCACGTATAGAAAGAATTGAAGGAAATAAATTTATTTCCAGCTAATTGCATAATTAATTATTTTAGATTATTTTTGTCTATTGTCGTTATTAAATTCTTACTATTATTATTACATTAAGTTTGAAGGCAATGAGAAAAATATGTCAATGAGTTCATTCCACTGATGGTCTATTAAATGATAAGCGTTATGTATATACTACTCTAGTATTTTCAAGAATAATTAAGATGACCATTTCCTACGCAGGATATGTGAGCAAAATTTCAGAAAGCACTATAGTTTCATAGCTAAGTATTACAATTCACATCTATTGTTTCAGTATTTACCATTCGCAGCAAATCTTCCCTTGCTGAGCGTTTGTATTTACTGTACTCGTTCGCGCAACGAATACAACTTGTACCAATTGTATTCATTCGCGCAATGAAAACAATCAAAACAAAATACAAAAATACAGAAGTGTATATAAGAATACAAACAACAAAAATAAAGGGGTGTATATATGGGTGTATAACCACAAAACTACAAAATATAGAAATACATATCCGGATTCGCCGAAAAATTTCTCCCTTGAAAAATATAAATATGAATGGATTTGCTATAAAATTCAAATATTACGATGAATGATAATTTCTGAAAGTATAACTACAATAATAAATATAACATGTACAGGTTAACTACACCATATAATTTTCCATGATATTTTCAGTTTTTTTCATTAAAAAGGGAGATGAATCAGATTCATTGTCTTTAAGCTAGGTCATCTACTTTTATTGGAATTTCAACTCGTTGAATGCTTTTCTACTCATGTCCTCCCTAACATAGAAAGTAATTTTCATCTTAATTATAGAAACTTGAAATCCAAAAATATATGAATAGAACATGTTATGCTTCAAAATTGGGTACAACTATTTTTGTAGGAACCCATGTGACATGCGTCTGTAATATTTATTATATATAGAAAGAATTGCGTTCCTTATCATTTGGCCTAGAACTGGTAAAAAATATATATATGAAATTGGTAAAAGAATATATATGAAAAATTGGTATAAATAAAGATAATTAAAAATATGAAAAAACATCCTTCGTTTGTAGTATTAAGTTTTCATAATAATAATAGATGGAATCTTTTAGAATATAAAAGAAAAATAATTAAATGGATAGCCCTAACAAAAAGAAATTGTTCAATAAGAAAAAAGTATAAGAAAGATGCTCTTAAACAGTTCAATGAACATAAAAATAATTTTAACCGTTATCTATTAATAAATAAAGAAAATATTAACAGATATACTTGTCAATTCTGAGATAAATATAAAATGAATAAGGAAGAATATGCAGTAAGTGAGAATACATATAGGAGCCAAGAAGGAGTAGAAATAATTATAATACACTCTAATTTAGGTAGAAGATATAAGAAAATAGGAGACCAATTATACTTAATGCCAGAAAAAGAATCAGCTAAGATAGAAGATAGTTTAACAGCTATGGTAAGATTAGCAAAAGAAAATGAGGAAATCGATAGAAATAAAGAAATTGAAAAAATTAAACAACAAGCGAAAAAAAAAATACAAAAAATAGAAGAAGTAAAAAATACCAGAATAATAGAGTTAGAAAAAGAACTAGCAATGTTAAAACAAATATACGAAGACAAGCGAAAAGAAAAAGCAAAAAGAAAAGAAGAAGAACAAGAAAGAAAATTAGCAGAAGAAATAGAAAAATTTAAAACACAAATACAATTAGAGGACCAAGAAGTAAAAATAGAAGAAGTAAACGACGTAGATTCAGATATTACCATAGAAGATCACTACTCAGAAACTAGTGAAACATATACAGAACTTATGAAAAATATGGAATTAGAAATAAATACGGGAGATATAGAAGATAAACCTTCTACATCAGGAATATTAGAAAATTCGGTTTATAATAATTATGAACATTATAGGACAAACAGAACCCCATGGAATAAACAATCAAAAATGGGATAAACAATTATATAAAAAATGGATACCTAGAAAATCAATAGAACAATATAATTTCCTAGACTTAGATTGTGTAGAAGATATAAATAAAACAATCCAACTTTGGAGTGGATATATGGCAAAA
>MCJB01000728.1:0-17786 GCA_002018475.1 Nicotiana obtusifolia | reverse complement strand
GATATGATATAGCGGTTGGGCCGTACAGGGGCCCTCCCGGAGTCTATACACCCCCAGTGAGCGCAGCGTACCCATTGTGATGTGATATGCCCGAGGGGCGTGTTTGTTTTTAAAAGATACCGAGCCCGAGTGGCGGTTTTAAATGTTTTCTTTTACTTCACGTTATTACTTGAAAGACTTACATGTTTCACCCGTTGAAAGGAGTTTCTACTTGATTCTCACCGATTTTCTGTTTTAATGATGTTTTATTGCTTCAATATGGATTGCCTTGTGCTTTATGTGGTTGCTTGCTTTCCGCAATTATTTATGATTATTACTCACTGAGTTGGAAGTACTCACATTACTCCCTGCACCATGTGTGCAGATTCAGGCGTTATTGATTCCGCTTCGAGGCATTGACTACGACTGTCAGAGCGGTGATTCAGAGACTACGAGGTAGCTGTTGGCATTCGCAGCCCCGTATTTCTTTTATCTTGTTGTTTTCACTTTCTTCAAACAATTGTGCCAGAGATATCGTAATAGTAATCTTACTACTAGGATTTCATTAGTTGCTCATGATATTGTGACACCCCGGTTTGGGCTGTTGTCGGGATGGTTAGCTATGTTTCCGCAATTTGCTGTTATTAAAATATGTAAGTACTGTAATAACTGCTTAAATCGAGTTATAGTTCGAATTGGCTGGCCTTGTCTTCACGAGAGGCGCCATCACGATCGGGTTTGGGATTCGAGTCGTGACACTAACCTTACTAAGAGTGGTGATGTCATTGTTTCATTGTTGTTGTGGTCGTTGAGACAAATATGGTGGCAAACAAGACTGACTGGATATTAGACACAGGCGCTTCAAGATACCTTTGCACCAACAAAGGATTGTTCCATGACTTTGAGAAGTCTACCTATGGTGTATGGGCAACTCCCCTACGGTTGGAGTTACAGATAAAGGAACATTTCTTCTTAAGTTAACTTTTGGAAAAACTTTTGCGTTGAACAATGTTCTGTATGTATCATCCGATCGAAGAAATTTAGATTCTGCTGCACTTTTCAATAAAGCAGGCCTTAAACTTGTTTCTGAAGCTGATAAAATTATTATTTCTTGTGAGGGATACTTTGTTGGTAAGGGTTACCTCAATGGACATTTATTTATATTGAACATTGTTCAAGAGTTTACTAATAATGCAAGTACTTCTAGTTCTGCTTATATTGCTGAGTTTATTGATTTGTGGCATGGTAAACTAGGTCATGTTAATATTGCTTCTTTAAGAGACTTAGAAAAATAGAATTAATTCTTGTATTTAATGTTGATATTTTTCTAAGTGTTCTATTAGTGTAGAAGCAAAGCATACCAAAAAAAAAACTTTTTAAGACTGTAACTAGTAGAAAGATTGAATTGCTTGAACTAGTGTATTTAGACTTAGCTGATTTCAAGAATACAATCAATAAGGGTGAAAAAAAATACTACATTACTTTTGTAGATGACTTTTCGAGATACTCTAAGATATGTCTTCTTAAATTAAAAGATGAGGCTGAAAGCATGTTTTTGAGATACAAAACAGAAGTAGAAAATCAATTAGACAGAAAATCAAGAGATATAGATCTGACATGAGTGGTGAATATAGTACTAATATTCTAGAAGCCTTTTGTGGTATTATACATGAGGTTAGTACTCCCTATACTCCCCAACAAAATGGCGTAGTCGAACAGAATCGAACCCTTAAAGAAATAATGAATTATATGCTTTTGAGTTTGTTTTTATCAGACAATGTGTGGGGAGAAGTTGTCTTATCTGCATGCTATGTTCTTAATAGAGTCCCTCATAAAAAGTTCGATAAAATATCGTATGAGTTATGGAAAGGGTTTGCCCCTAACTTGAAACTTTTGAAAGTGTAGGGGTGTTTGCTAAGGTTGGTTTACCTGATTTTAAACAAGTAACTATTCGAACCAAGTCTTTTGATGCCATTTTTATTGGTTATTCTTAAAATAGTGTATTGTATAGATTTATGCCTTTGAATGATCATTGTGAATCTAGAGATGCAGAATTCTTTAAGTATTTTTTCCATTAAAAAGTGATGTGCCTAATAATGCTTCTATATCAATGTCTGTTAATTCTCATATTGTACCTTATTCTAGTGTTACTGTTAATGAGCATGAAAATGATCTTAGAAGAAGTAAAAGATGTAGAATTGATACTAGCTTTGGTCCTGACTTTATCATTATTTTTTTGACTAAAAATTTTGATGTTGATATTTTGAATGATGAATTAGTGGCTATCTATTAATAGAAGAAGACCCTAAAACTTATGATGAAGCAGTGAGGTTAATAGATGCTAATGTTTTGAAAGAGGCCATTAAAAGTGAATTAAATTCTATAGCTTCTAACCATACTTGGGACTTGTCTGATTTACCTAAATGTTGTAAAGACATAAATAGCAAGTAGATATTTAAGAAGAAATTGAGACTTGATGATACAATTGAGAAATATAAGGCTAGACTTGTTATTAGGGGTTTTAACCAAAAGAAAGGCATTGATTATTTTGATAGCATTGATTATTTTGATACTTATACTCATGTGATTAAACAGCAGCCATTAGAACTCTTGTTACTTTAGCCGCTACTCATAATTTAGTGATACATAAAATGGATATTAAAACAACTTTTCTAAATGATTTAGAGGAAGAGATCTATATGACTCAACCTGAGGGTTTTGTGATCTAAGGATAAGAGAATAAAGCATGCAAATTGAGAAAGTCCATGTATGGTCTAAAGCAGGCACCTAAGTAATGGTATGAAAAGTTTACTAGTACATTAGTGGATAATGAGTTTGTTGTTAATGCATATGATACTTGTGTATATTCCAAGAAGGTAGGATCAGATTGTGTGATTATATCTCTACATGTAAATGACATGTTAATATTTGGCCCCAATGTGGATATTGTTAATGAGACTAAGAATTTTTTGTCTTCTAATTTTGAAATGAAAAATCTTGAAGAAGTAAATGCGATTTTAGGGATTAAAATCAAAAGAATTACTAATGATTTTTCATTGTCTTAGTCTCATTATATTAAGAAAATGTTGAAAAGGTTTGATTCTTTTGATGTAGCTCTTGCGAGAACTCCTTATGATCCTAGCATACACTTGAGAAAGAATAAAGAATCTAGTGTTTCTCAACCTGAATATGCTAAGATAATTGGTGGGGTGTAATATTTCCCATAAATTATGCTCGGCCTGATATAGCTTATGTTGTTAGTAGATTGAGTAGATATACTTATAACCCCAATAATGAACATTGGAATGCTCTTCATCATTTGCCAACGTATTTGAGAGGTACTATGGATTTGAGTTTGCATTTTAATAAATTTTCTGCTGTTTTGGAAAGATTTTGTGATGCAAACTGGGTTACTGACAATGATGAAGTTAGCTCCACCAGTAGCTATGTGTTTGCTTTGGGTGCAGGTGCTATTTCGTGAAAGTCTTCAAAACGGACTTGTATAGAACTATGTCCTATGGAGTTTGTTGAGTTGGCAGGGCAAGAAGCCGAGTGGTTGAGAAACTTATTGGCAGACGCTTCTTTGTGGGAAAGACAAGATTCACCAGTTTCTCTACATTGTGACTTACAAGCGGCAATGGAATTGCCAAAAATAGTCTGTATAATAAAAAAAGACATATTCCCATTAGACATGGTGCGGTGAAATAATTGTTGAAACATGGTGTTATTTCCTTGGAATATGTAAGGTCCGAAAGAAATTTGGCGGTTCCTTTAACCAAAGGTGGAAAGGAGAGTTATCCTTTAAAATGTCGAAAGAATGGGGCTAAAGCTTGTGGTAGTGCTTTATAAGGTTGAACTTATTTTACTCTAAATGATTACATATCCTTGAGGCTGTCTATGTGTAGATAGACTTGATGGAATCACCTATGTAAGTGTAAAGATGCGGTCGCTTTTTATAAAAGACTTGGAATTTCTTTCTAGAGCACTCATGAGACCTGAAGTGTGTGCCTGACCATAAAAGCACTTTTGTAATTATCCCCGAGTTTGCATAAAACTAAGGATATAGTATGTGTTGTGGAGGTCTCAACTCATGGCTGTTCAATTCAAGAGTATGTTAGTTGTTGACTCATTTTACTACGTGTCAATTCAAATCGAAAGATATTGATACTTAAGTACATGATCCTTTCTTTGCTCAGAATTATTCTTATTCTATTCTTTGTCTTTGTATTAGTAAGAAATTGCTGGTATTATTAATATATAATAATACAAGTTAAAGATTCCTTTGTGGTCCCTTTTCTTCTCACTTTTTATTTTTATTTTTTATGAAAGACAAAGTGCCCCTTATCGATTGTGGAAAGTTCATTTCTTCTCTTTATATTGAGTTACTCTTTGTTGGGCTTGTAAAGAGCTAGTAAAAGGGAGTGGCCTCGCGCACATGAGAAGGTCCTGAAGGCAAAACGAGTTTTTTGCTCAGAATTGTTCTTATTCTATTCTTTATTTTTGCATTAGTGGAAAATTATTGGTATTATTAATGTATGATAATACAAAGTCGAAGATTCCTTTGTGGTCCCTTTTCTATCTCACTTTTATTTCTTTTATGAAAGACAAAGTGTCTCTCATCCGTTGTGGAAAATTCATTTATTCTCTTTATATTGAGTTGCTCTTTGTTGGGCTTGTATAGAGCTAGTAAAAGGAAGTGTCCTCGTGCACATGAGAAGTTGGTCCTAAAGGCAAAACGAGTCTATTTGCGTCCCTCCCCCCTCCCTCCGTGCGAGATATACGTGAGGCCTAATCGATCTCTGGTTTTGCTACAAATTATTTCTTCATTGTTTTAGCTTACCAAAAAAGTGTCCAAATGCATGTTGATCGTAATATGTACAAGTTCGTTTTCTTTGAATTGAATTATGTAACATCTGATTTATTTCTTTGTAATAAATATGCTTTAATTTGTTGTAACTGATATTTGAATTCTTGTAACTTCTACTTGAATTCTGTAACATCTCTTTTATTTTATAACTCCCACTTGATTCTCCTTCTTGTAATAGCTTCAACAACTTACCTATATAGGGAGCTGTTTTGTGAAGTTTTCCAACACAGGAAAAATCTTCTTATTATTTTGTCCAAACTCCAAACTTCAGCCACGAGCGCACGTGTTTGGAGATGGTGTGAAACCTTAAGGAGCGACCAGTATTGAACGATTTGCACCTAGTTGGCCCGAAATCGCTTTCAAGGCAGCCACTTGCCACGACACAATATTTTTTCGATAAGTAATTTTTATTCCCTTCTTGTTCTTGGTCAATATTATCAGCTATTTTTTCAACAAAGTATTTTTAATATTCGGATATTGGTAAAATATTATTTAGGTCTTTTATGCCTACTTGAAGCACAGACAGGTTCACATAGTAAATTTATTGTTTGTTTATGCTTGTTCACGGTTTCATTCTAAATATGCACAAAAAGTTGCTTTCGCTTGTTTGGTGAAAATTCCCAGCTAAGCCTTAATGAAAATATCATTTATTTACCTGTTACAATCCAAATCTCACATGTCGTGATGGCGCCTATCGCAAACTAGGCAAGCTGATAATCACAATAAACCGCGAATCTTTAAATTTGGAAACATAGTAATATAAGTTCAAGAGTAAAATCTCATAGATACTGATAAGAAAATACCGCGACTCAATACAATATCCCCCAAAAATTCGGGTGTCACTGAGTATATGAGCATCTATACAATAACATGGTCTGACTGCTGAAAACACTGTCTAGGACCGTAGAACAGTATAAATAAACTAAAAGAAAAAGAAGGAGAGTCAAGGTCTACGGACACCAAGGCAGCTACCTCAATAGTCTCCGGGCTGAATAAGCTCCAACACTAGCGACTTCCGTGCCCGAAAGTACCTGGATCTACACACAAAGTGCAGAGTGTAGTATGAGTACAACCGACCCAATGACTCAATAAGTAACTGAAAGTAGTGACGAGCTCAACCAATATAGTCCAAATATAGAATTTAATAGTACAGAATGACAGGAAATATGATAATTATATCTCAGAGAATCTCATAATCTGTTGGTAAACAGTACATGAATGTAGATATGCTTCCAGGTTTAACAGTTAAGCTCAATACAGATAAAATATGCCAAGTATGACTGATATGAGGAATATTACATCTCTATATCTACATGTCAATGTACATGTCACATGTGATGCAACACAATGAAAACCTCACGTACTCACACTCTTAGAGTACTCCATCTGACTGTCTCAATTCTCGCTCATCACACTCAGTCACTCAGCACTGTACGGTACCTACGCTCACTGTTGGTGTGTCAGACTCCGGAAGGGCGGATCCTGCCCAAGCGCTAATAAAATCTGCTGTGGCTCGCAGCCCGATCCCATCATGAATCAATAATACCTGCTGCGGCGTGCAGCCCGATCCCATCATGTGTCAATTACCTGCTGCGGCGTGCATCTCGATCCCATCATGAGTCAATAGTACCAGCTGCGGCGTGCAGCCCGATCCCATCAATATCACTCACAAACAGGCCCTTGGCCATTATCTCAGTCTTAGTCATTAATCTCTCCAGTCTCTCGGGCACACAACACTCATGCCAATCAGCCCAAATAATGATACATGATGTGACAATCAATGATAACAAAGACTGAGAAATGATATGCAAGGATGAGTGCGACTGAGTACATAACTGCAAATTAAGCTAATAACTCAACAACAAAAGAACGACCTTTGTGGGTCCCAATAGTACCAACACATAGCCTAAACATGATTTCTAACATAAATCACAGCTCAAATTCTCTAACACATAGAGTACAATAATAATATTCAGATAAGATAACTACACAGTTCCACGAAATCGACTGAGTCATAATTTCTACGGTTGTATGCCAACACGCCCGTCACCTAGCATGTGCATCACCTCAACACCAATCACACAACACGTGATTCGGGAATTCATACCCTTAGAACCAAGTTTAGAAGTATTACTTACCTCAAACCGTGAAAATCTCTACTCCAGTAAGCCCTTGCCTCGCGAATCAGCCTCCGAACGCCTCGAATCTAGCCACAAACCACTCGATAAAATCAACAAAAGCTATAGGAATCAATTCCATATGATAAAGCTAAGTTCTTAAGCCAAAGTCAACTCAAAAACTCAACCCTGGGCCCACGTCTCGGAATCCAATAAAAGTTATAAAATCCGAACACCCATTCAAGCACGAGTCCAACCATACAAAATTTATCAAATTCCGACACCAAATTGTCCTCAAAT
This sequence comes from Nicotiana obtusifolia, assembly GCA_002018475.1. NCBI lineage: Eukaryota > Viridiplantae > Streptophyta > Magnoliopsida > Solanales > Solanaceae > Nicotiana > Nicotiana obtusifolia. Next base: position 10,523 of record MCJB01000728.1, on the reverse strand, counting down.
CCCCAAATCTTACTCTCTAATACATTGGTCAAAATTCTCCAAATTCCAACTTAGATTCATGATAATTTAGGTGAAATATCAATGGGTAATCAAAATACATGGATAAAAGTGATCAAAATTTACTTACCTTTCAATCTAGGTGAAGAGCTCTCCAAAAATCGCATAAGTCCGCACCCCAAAACTCTCAAAATGAGAAGACTCAAACCCTCGATTTTTAAATCTCTGCCCAGCCCTTTTCGCTCCTGCGGACTCACTTGTTGCACTTGTGGCTCCGATTCTGCGGAGTAGTGCCCGGTCTTGTGGAGAAGAGCCCGCTTCTGCGGAATTCACTTAAGCGCCGATCAGCCGCACCAGCGGCCCAAACTTCGCACCTGCAGGACCGCTTCTACAGTTCCAACTTCGCTTCTGCGACCTCAGCCTTTCCTACCAAAATCTGCATTTGCGGAGACCCTATGCAGAAAATCCATCGCACCTGCGACCACTGCCCAACACACACTGGACCGTCTCTGCGACCTCTTAGCTTCTTCTGCTGCTCCGCACCTGTGGCCTATCCCTCGCAGGTGCGGTTGCATCAGACCTGATCACACAAGCTCTTCCAAATTCCAAAATCCAATCTGATTTCAATCCGAATCACTCCCGAGGCCCCCGGGACCCCATCCAAATATACCAACACATCCCAAAACATGATACGAACTTAACTGAGGCCTCAAATCATGTCAAACAACATCAAAAACACGAATCGCATCCCAATTCAAGCCTATTGAAATTAATGAACTTCCAACTTTGCCGAAACCTATCAAACCAACTCCGATTGACCTCAAATTTTGCACACAAGTCAGAAATGACACAACAGACCTATTTTAACTTCCGGAACCAAAATCCAAGCCTAGTAACCACAAAGTCAACTCTTGGTCAAACTTCTCAACTCTCCAAACTTCTATTTTTTCAACTTTCGCCAATTCAAGCCAAAATCATTTACGGACCTCCAAATCAATATCCGGGCACACTCCTAAGTCCAAAATCACCCTACGAAGCTATCGGAACCATGAAAACTCCATTCCAGGAGTCATTTACACATAATCAATTTTCGGTCAACTCTTTCAACTTAGACTTCCAACCTTAGGACTATGTGTCCCAATTCATTCTGAAACATCCCCGGAATCAAACCAACCACCCCGGCAAGTTACATAACAACAAACAAACACAGAATAGGCAATAAATAGGAGAACGATGCTACAACACTCAAAATGACCGACTGTGTCGTTACGTTACCGTCTTAACATGTACAAAGTTCCTGTGATCTTCAAGCATTCTGCCGCATTTGGTACCATTAATTTTTTAGCTTTTTTTCTATTTCTTGATGTCTCTTAATACCTCTAAGGCTCTGATTGATACCGATATTTCTTAGAATATTTATTTTAGTATACGTGTGTTGCATGTGTGTATAGCGTCTATCAATTAAAAATATTTATATTGACATTATAAAAAGCAATATATGTTTAAAAGATATCAATAATTACATAGTAATTGTATTAAATATCTACTGAATATGCATAGATGATGAATTTAGTTAAATTAGTTGTACATTATTTTGTAATTATACATATCTTTTAATATGACTTAAAAATACGTTAAATTGTATCTCACCTGATATCTCTTTATGAATACATTTTGGTTTCTACTATTTCATCGTTATTTCTTAGAGTTTGCATTTTACCAATTTAATTCTTAATAATATAATTAGTTTTATGTTATATTCTGATTTCTTTTATCGTGGATGGTCTTTTTCTGGAAAATAATTTATGTACTTTAAGAATGTAAACTAGAAAAATACTTTTACATATATGATAAACTTGGAAAGGAATAAAATTGAATTATTTTTCTAGTTAGTTAATTCAATCCGGAAAAAAAAAAGGTCAATTCAAATACTTAATTATCTTTTTTAATCAGTAATTGAAATAATTTATTTTTTGAGGATTTAAATTATTAATATTAGCTCATAGCATAACATAAATATTTAAGTATAACTATATTCTATTCATTTTTTTATTCAAATGATAAAAAATCGAACTTTTGAACTTTTGTCAATCACTTTTCTCTCTCTTTCTCTTGATATTATTAAATATTTTTGTAATTATTATTTTTTTTAATAACATTCTAATATCTTTGATATTTATATCTAAGAAAATTATTGGTCGAAATAAAATTAATAGCCAATGGACCAATCTCACATAGAATATTCATAGCATTATGGGTTAAATACTGATTTGAATAAAAGACAAAGCAAACTACTTCCTCTTTCTTTAATTTTTTTCTTTATTTTAATTTGTTTACATCATAATCGTTCACCTAAAATTTAGCACGATTATACAATTTTTTTTGAGCTAAAAATTTCATATATAAGGTAAAACATATAAATAATTTGGTATTATTTAATTATACTATAATTTTAAATTCATATAAGATAAAATTTTAATAATTTTAAAATCATAAATATAAGGACCTCTTACTTAATTCAAATAAGGAGTTTATCATAAGTAATAAATCTTATTTAATTTCAAACTCCTAAATATTAGCTAGAAAAATAATCAAATGACTATTTTGTCTAGTGTGAACTCTATTTTAAAAGGCACGTGTGTACCCATATCACCAAGTATAAAATTTTAAAAAGTTATATAAATGTATACTTAGTGTACAATTGGTAAGTGTCATTTTGAAAGTATTTCTAAAATTTGATGTTGAGTTAAAAAATAATAATTATAATATTGAAATAATTTATATATGATTATAGTATTTATATTATTACAATATGTCTTTACTATTCACTAAATATATATAGAATGATAGTTTGATTAAAGGATAATAGAAATACTATTGTATACGTATAGAATTAGACATAATTTTCGCACAAGATCTTTCTCTATTTTTTTTTAACTATGATAATTAAAATAATATAATTAATTGCTTGATTTTAATCCTATGGCCGATTATAAACGAATAATTAAAAATAGGAAAAAATTAGATGACGGCCAACCGACATTATCCAGTTTATATAAGCTTTTACTTAATCTTTCTTTCTTTTTTTCTAAGATAATTAATTATATAAAATTAATTGGTTAATTAGAATTCTATGGTAAAAAATAATTCAAATAAAGAGAGATTTAATCTTCAAAATTTTAGTTAATGCTAAAGTTCTGAACATTTAATTCGTTAGAATTATATGAAAAATAATCTAAATAAAGAGAGATTTAATCTTCAAAATATTAGTTAATGTCAAAGTTCTAAATATTAAAAAAAAACAAGTAAATGACTAAAATTTTAAAAGTGTAAATTTTTTTGAACTTTAAGGAACATGACTTTAAAAAAAAGGAAAAACATATGTAGGGTACATGAAGGTAAAATTTTGCTATACGTTTTACAACCCCAATATTTGATCCAATTTCATATTCACACCATCAGATGTTTGACATACTTTTATCAATTTATTTCAGTTCCGTTAAAACCTCTAGTTACTGGCCAATTTGCATTCGATATTATCAAGTTTATCTATTAGTTCAAATAATAAAAGTATATAAGATAAAATTCAATTGACTGTAAAGTTCTAAATATTATGATTTCCTATATAGTAGTTCAACTAAAGAAATATTTAGTAAGCAAAATTTTAGCTAATTTTAAATTTTTAAATATTAGGTAAATAATTTGATTAGGATTTTTTCCAATATAAAATTTATTTAAAGTAAGCGCGTGAACCTATAATAATGAGTATAAAATTATGAAAATTAAATAAATAGTTTTAGATAATTTATTTGAGATATAAAATAAAATTAAAAATAACCTCATGAAATTAATAAAATAAAGTCTAAAAATGAATAACGTTGAGTCACAGATAGATATGTTCAAAATCAGAAAGCTCTGCAAATTTAAGAATTTACATTTATTAAATAGATCAAAAAAATACTATCCCAATTACTTTTCAATCGACTTCTCAATATGAAAGTCAATCTTTCTGATTTTGTCTTAATATGTCAATTTGTTAATTTTTGAATTCTAAATGATAGGTATTATAAAAATACAATTTCTATAATTAAAAGTATTTAGTAGAAGTAATAAGTCTTAGCAAAGAAAAACTATCCTAATCCTCAACTGTCACGATCCAAAATCTACTATAGGTCGTGATGGCGCCTAACGCCAGTCAGGCAAGCCAATAGTGATTTATAAATTTAATTACTCATTTTATTTCTTTCGAAATCATAGACTTTTAATAAGGAAGGAGATTTACACTTCTAAATCCACGGGAAAGTACAACGTTTATAGTTTATAAAAGGATTGAAAGGCAATTATAATATACGAGTGCATGAGCATTTTCTAAGGAGTACAATAATAATACAACATCTTCCCAGAATGTAAATAAGATAGGATGAAATAAATAGTACGATGATGATTCAGCTGACTGCGATGCGTAGCCTGGACTGCAACTCACATAAAGTCTCCTCAACAGTTGCGCCTATGCGCCAAGATAATCACCCAATGAACCTGCCAAATCTTGCACATTTAGTGCAGAAGTGTAGCATGAGTACGTAAATCAATACGTACCTAGTAAGTATTTAGCCTAACCCCCGAGAAATAGTAACGAGGGGTCGACATCAACACTTACTAGAGGTCCAATAAAATAATGTAATAATTCATAACATATATGAAGTGCACAATGATATTGGAGTAAATCTGTAAGTTACATAATCTTCCAAATATTTACTTCAAAGTATGAATTTTTCAATCTTGTGTTCTACCTTAACGGCTCAAAAAATGTCAAATGCCAATCAATGAATAAGGCATACCATATAAAATGCTGGGCATCAGCAGAAAGATAATCTCATGATGTTCGGACTACCAGCGATATAACGCACGATTATGCCGAGGTCGTTCGGCCCGCTCCACAAGAAAAGAAGAAAGTTATCGAATCACAAGACACATGCTTACAATACAGTACATGATACAAGGTGAATATAATCTTTACCGTTTCTCAAATAACTAGCCAACAACTCAAGGTGATAAGGCTCGGCCTAGTATACATATATTTATTTCTAAATCAATTTCAAGTATAAATTCAATTAATTAGGCCAGCAAAAATTAGTCCAAACAATTCAAATATTACATAATAAAGTCCTAAATCTACCCGGACATAAACATGCTTTAGCTACGTACGGACTCTCATCACTTCATGCATACGTAGCACCCACAACTAGTTGCACAAAATACTAATTATCACCTAGGAGGTAGTTTCCCCCTCACAAGGTTAGACAAGAGACTTACCTTGCTCCGAAGTTCCATAACTGGCTCCAAGCTCGAACTATTCAATTCAAGCCAAACGATCCGAAACTAGTCAAACAATGTGCAACTCAATCAAAATATACTCCAATACTTATAATTATTCAATTTATAACAATCTCCAACTCCGCTCTAAAAGTCCATAAAGTTAACCCTCGGGCCCACGAGCCCGGATTCTGAAAATTTTTAAAGATAAACTTTACCCATAATGTCATGAACTCAAATATATAATTTATTCCAAATTCCATGTCCAATATCGTGGTCAAAATCGAAAAATATCAATTCCTATGTTTTCTACCAAAACCCCACAATTTCTACTAGTTCATGTTTAAATCCTTAGAATCCATGTATTTAACTCACATTATGTGGGAATTACTTACTTTGATATAGATAATGAAAATCTTCCCTCCAAGAGCTCCAAAAATCACCCAACCAAATGAAAATGTGAGAGAAATGGGCTAAGTCTCGGTTAAAAATACCTTATTACCCAGCGACCTTCTCACCTGCGGTCTAATAGCCCCCTCTGCTACTCCGCACCTGCGGAAAATCTATCGCAGGTGCGGCTCCAGCTCAAACCAACAATCCTCGCTTCTGTGCCCCAGGTAGCGCATCTGCGCTTCTGCATTTGCGGGCCTCAAGCGCTTCTGCGCTCGCGTACTTGAGCGTCTATGTCTGCTTCTACGGTCAGGCCTTCTGGGCCAACCTCCGCTTCTACGCTTCTTCTCCGTATCTGCGGCTTCGCAGGTGTGAACATTTCCTCGCACCTGCTCTCCCAGACTTCCCCCAAGATAATTGCACCTGCGATTGATTCTTCGCACCTGCGTGACCGCACCTGCGGCCACTCCTTCCGCAGGTGCGATGGCACCATATTTCAGCAGCATTAGCAGGTCCTCAAATTTCAAGTTCAATCCGTTTTCAATCTATTTCAAACCCGAGGCCCCCGGGCCCCCAACCAAACGCACCAGCCAGTCCTAAAATATAACACGAACTTACTCGGGATCTCAAATCACACCAAACAACATCAAAATTGCGAATCGATGATCGAAACTTTTCTTTAAACTTTTAAACTTCGACGGACGCGTCCGAATCACACTTAAACTTTCCGGAATGACGCCAAACTTTGCGCACAAGTCATAAATCATAATACGAACCTATTCCAAGGCTCGGAATCCCAAACAGACTTCAATAACACCCAAGTCCACTTCAATTCAAACATAAGAAATTTTTAAAACCTTCAAAATGCCAACTTCCACAATAAGCGTCGAAATGCTCCCGGGAGAGGCGATGATCAACCCGTACATATGCCTAAGTCCAAAATCATCATACGAATATATTGAAACCTTCAAATGCTGATTCCAAGATCTTTTACTCAAGTCAAACTTTAGTCAATTCTTCCAACTTAAAGCTTCCGAAATTTGAATTTTCTTTCAAAATCAACTTCGAATTTCCCGAAATTCAATTCCGACCATGCGTACAAGTCATAATACCTGAAGTGAAGCTACTCACGGTCTCAAAACCGCCGGACGATGCGCTAGAGCTCAAAACGACCAGTCGGGTCATTACATCAACCAATATGACATGGTTTAACATAAAGAAAAGAAGTAGCTTTTTTAACTATAAAACATAAAAAATAAGAATTAATAAGAAATAAAAAAGCTATAAAATTTTAATATTTCCTTTTGAATTTATGAAAGTGAGAACTTATTGCTAAATAATTGAAATTTAAAATTACATAAAACTTATATAATATTAAATTAATTTGGGCAAAGTCAATTTGATGATATACAATAAGAATATTTTTATTTTTGTCAAGTCATTGAAGATTAATACACCACGCGAGAATACGGTCTAAATTTTTTCTTTAATAAGGATTTATTTAATAACTAAAAGTAGTTAATTAGAGTACAAATATTAGATAACATGCACTGTAATTTTTCAGTGCATAGTTCATACAAGAAAACTATTTATGTAAGTTAATACTCTAACTGATGTTAAAATTTTAATAATTTAACAACTTTATGTGATTTCAAAGTGCGAACATTTTAATACAATACCAACAGCATCGTTCCTACAAATTGTTAGGTTTATAATATCAATTTTTGTAATTGTGATAAAAATGAAGCAGTAAAATATTAATTCAGAGAAAAAGAAAGGATGGTAGCAATACAATTACTTAATTTTAGTGAATCTAGAACACAAATGAAGCGTATATAGGGAAACAAAAAATGCACTCACACAGAGATACACCTGCTTATTATTATTCCAAGAAGTCGAATTCACAATTATCTTTAATCTTAATTTTCTCAAAATTCATCATGCTGCTTTAATTGAGAATCGACCATCACGTCTCCACTGATAAAATATTAATATTTACAGATTCTTAAGATTTTCAAAACATTTGGTTAATTATATATGAAAAACAAATCGTACTGAAATACACAAAATAAATTTATAAATTAAATAAAAAATAAAATTAGAAACTCTTCTGCACCATGTCCATGGGTGAGGTATTTGTTGACAGCATAAATATGAAGATGACAAGGTCCATGAAAAAAGATAAAAATAGGCACATACCTTCACCTTGATTTTGATCAATTTAAAGCTCTAAACACATACAATTCCTCATAGACAAAGATAACACGACACCAATAAATATACCCGTAAAAACTCTTAAGATGTATAATTACGCATCTTCAATGTATCAGACCCAAATCTCCCTTTACTCGTGAAAGGATTCTCCTTGGATGGATATACTTTATAGAGTTACTTTTTAAAATCCAATAAGAAATTTTTTTATAATTCCTTAATATTACAAATTCTTACCGGAAATATTTTTAGTCAAAGTAGTTAGTAGTTTCAAAATATTGGAGAAAATAATTAAATGACCATTTTGTTCAATGTGAACTCTATTTTTAAAGGGTAAAAAAGACGAACGACATTCCGTTAAGGGCCTTCGTGCTTTTAATATAATACTAGTTTCTATGTACGTGTGTTGCACGTTAATAATGACACGTGATGATTTAGTCAATAATTTATATGAAGGAACACCAAATTAAATTAGTAAGAAAAATATATATAATAAAGCAACCCTTAAAATATATGTATATGGAATGCGACCGTAATTTAAAATGCCGATAAATGTATTACATATATTAGCATAATATATGAGTTCAAACTGACTGGATCGATATCATTATGTTATGGAGAAATACTTCTCAAATTAAAAAGTTTATGATAGAGAATATGGAATAGTGGCTTCTTTTATAGAAGCGTTTGACTATGTTTTTCCAATAGATTCAGACAATATAATAAGTTCTCCAATTAAATTAATAATAGGAACATATTCAGATAATATAAGACGTTGTCAAATATAAAAATCTTTAAGAAGTATAACAAGTTCCTAGAGGTATTAGTATTAGGTTTAGGATTCGGACAATATAATAAGAGGTTACCAAATATAGGAATTTTTAGAAAGTATAACGTGTTCCTGAGAGGTAGTGATATTAGGATAAGGGAATAGATTAATATGCTAACATGTAGTATATATGTAACGACCCGGCCGGTCGTTTTGAGAGTTGTAGCCCCGTTCTTCCTTTTATAGCTCATTCTGTGCTTTATAGCTGCTATGTGACTTGCGGGGTAGTTGGTTCGGGTCCGGAGAGGTTTCGAAATGAGTTGAGACACTTAGTCTCAAGGTTGAAAGCTTAAGTTGAAAAGGTTGACCAGATGTCAACTTATGTGTAAACGACTCCGGAATGGAGTTTTAATGGTTTCGTTAGCTCCGTTGGGTGATTCTAGACTTAGGAGCGTATCCGGATTACAATTTGGAGGTCCGTAGTTTAATTAGGCTTGAAATGGCAAAAGTTGGAAATTTATAAGTTTGACCGAGAGTGGACTTTGTGGTTATCGAGCTCGGTTTGGGGTTCCGGGAGTTGGAGTAGGTCTGTGGTGTCCTTTGTGACTTATGTGCAAAATTTGAGGTCAATCGGACGCGATTTGATAGGTTTCGGCATCGTTTGTAGAAGTTGGAATTCCTTATTTTCAATATGATTGAATTAGGGTGCAATTTCGTATTTTTGATGTTGGTTGATGTGATTTGATGGCTCGATTAAGTTCGTATCGTATTTTAGGACTTGTTGGTATAATTGGTTGAGGTCCCGGGAGCCTCAGGTGGAGTTCGCATGGTTAATGGATCGAATTTGGAGTTTGAAAGATTGTTGAAGCTGGGAGTCTTCTGGTACAATCGCACCTGCGGAGCTTTGGTCGTAGGTGCGAGAAAGGGAGCGCATGTGCGGCAATGGGGAGGACTGTGCAGTGGTCGTAGGCGCAGAAGAAATTCCGCAGATGCAGATGCGCATCTGCGTGATGTTGATCGCAGAAGCGGAGATTGAGAGAGGCTGAAGGGGGTCAGGCATTTCTGCAGAAATGGACGTGTGAGCGCAGAAGCGCTTCCGCAGGTGTGGATTTTAGTGCGCAGGCGCGGAGTATGGGAGCTTAAGTGAGCTCCATAAATGCGGAGGTTTCACCGTAGGTGCGGTCCCGCAAAAGCAGAATTTTGTTGTCACGACCCAAAATCCCAACCATGATCGTTATGGCGCCTCTCATGAAGACAAGGCCAGCCAATTCAACTAAACTTCATTCAACAGTTAAACAATACAAAAATAATATAAGTACGATTTAATAACAGCAATTTGCGATAAAATACAGTGAACCATCCCGACTACAGCCCGAACCGGGGTGTCACAAAGTCATGAGCAACTAATGAAAATCCTAATAATAAGATTACTAATACAATATCTTGGCACAATTGTTCGAAGATACTGGAAATAACAAGATAAAAGAGATACGGGGCTGCGGACGCCAACAGCTACCTCGTAATCTCTGAATCGCCGCTTTGACAGTAGTAATCAGTGTCTCGGAGCGGAACCGATAACGCCTGAATCTGCACACATGGTGCAGGGAGTAATGTGAGTACTTCCAACTCAGTGAGTAATACATATAAATAATAACTGAAAGTAAGAAACACATAAGACTTAGAGAAACCCATGATGGAACAGTAATAACATGTAACATCTCAAATAGATAACATGAAGTAAACGGAAACAACACCAACACAACCAAAAATGCAATGCAATGCAATGCAATTAAATGCAATGCAACTCATGACTATCGTGGCGGCGTGCCACCCGTTCCTTGGG
>MCJB01000725.1:158611-186761 GCA_002018475.1 Nicotiana obtusifolia | reverse complement strand
CCCCCCCCAACCATTATTCTCAACCACTCTCACAAACTCATCTACCTCAACTATCACAACTAACCACCTATCACCATCAGCAACCATAGCCGACGTGTTGTCCATCGTTATAAACTACCACCACCTTCCTCAATCATAACCAAAACCATCATCACCGTCCATAATTATTATTTATTATCACTCACCACCAGCTTCTACCATAATTGTCATCACTATTAATTACCACTAGCTGCTACTCAAAATCATCACCATCAACCAAAATCACTACCAACCACCATCTCTAGTTGGCATTCACAAGCACCACTGTTAGTCATCATCATCACGAACTTCCTTATTTTAATAAAATATTATATTAATTAGTATTTTATTTGAAATTTATATTTTATAATTCTCAAATTTTTTTTATACATTCAAATGTTAAAAATAAATAATATTAATTATTTAATATTCAAATCTTAGTACACGTTTTAATATTCAAATGTATATTTATATTCATATATCTTAATCTTAATGCGCATCTTGATATTTAGATGTGCATTCAGGTTCACAGTCCTAATTAAAAAAACAAAGTGCCACAGATCCACTTTCAAGCGCGCGGTGGCATTGAGAAGTATGCCGGCAAATTGATATAAGATAGACGAGGCTAGCGGGTCTCAGAAAGAGGTAAAAAGAAAAGTGGAATGGTGTACTATTTGTACATTGATTTGATAGGAAAATAAATAAAGACAAAATTACATTAGATATCACTTGAACCTACGGACACATTTGAGAATGACCCATATTTAAAGCTCTAACCTAATTTAATCCATGTGGTACATATTTTGAATTTTTTTTTGCACTCATTAGCCCATAGTAAATTAGTAAAGGTAATTTTTTTTAGTTTTCATTCTATCTTCTTCTCACATCTTCTACGTATACTTCAAGGGATCGTATGTCATTACTGGTTCTCTCCTTGTTTCAATTGGTTGCGATGTAAGAAAATTGAATATCATAAGTGCACCATTGAAGTCCATTTAAAGCTTCGCTTTCGAAAATATGATTTTATGAGTTTGTTAGTTGTTTGGATTAGGTATTATTCTGATTTATCGAAAATATCTAAAGGAGTTCAAAATTTAAATTTGAAGTGATTTGCAGTATCTTTGAGCAAGATATAAGTTAAATTTCAGAAAAGACGCAAGGAATAAGATGAAGTCAGTTTTTTGTATAATTATGTATAATCTTGTATAATAGTGTATATGAGTGTATAAACACATCTTATACACTTCTATACATCTATATACACGCGTCTATAGACAAACTTGTTTCACGATTTTCAGTTATAATTCTTGTTCAAAACCAGTCCAAATCTCCATTAAATGACCACAAATTTTATATACCTCCTTATACTATTTCTAACAAGTCCAAATAACACCACTCTAAATATCTCACAAAATCAAATTTGAAATTTAAACCCACATGTTTAAACTTGTTAAAATTTTAATTTTACCACCTAAATGGATTTGGTTTGTATAACTAATAGTTGAGTCACAGTTACTGATTCGAAAATTAACTTTAAAGCTTGAGCAATCTTTTTTAAAAATTGAATAGTAATTTTGATAATCTATTGGAGTTGGATGTTGAATCTTAGCCTATTATTTTTAGGCTAGTTGGTTGTAAATTGAAATATGGCGTATAAAATTAAAAAGTAGGGAGCCCAATTGTTTTTATGTGAAATTTTTCCGAAAATAAATCTTGGTCCTTGCTAGCTCAACATAAATAACTAGTCCATCTTGTCATATTCGGAATATTACGAGCGTGGATAATATAAGATGGTGCCAGAGATAAGATCAACTTAAAAATTAATTCATGAGTTGAGGGTCATATAGGAAAACAAATTAACCTACCACACATCAGTGTGGGACCCTAACTTGATTAATATGAATTAGGCCATCTCTAACGCTGCCTTCATTTGTCATTGTGCAGTCGATTTTTGGAGAAATTTGACTCCAAAACTGTTGCATTTTTGTCTGCAAAATGAGGGATGAATACTGTCCCCTTCAAATTTGGAGTGACACTATTCATCTTCTTCATTACTATTCTCTATTACTTTATAATTATTTTTATTATTTAACTATTTTAATTGATCTCTTTATCTATACATAATTATGTTTATGTAATATCTTTATAATATTAATTTTATATGTTAACTTTGGCGTATAATTTTGATACTTTAATTTTCGTACATTTACTATTTTTATGTAAACTGGCAAGTTAATTTTATTATAAGTTATAATTGTACAATGATTTCATCTGAATTTTACTATAATGTAATATATATTTAATTATCTTGTATCTTAATGATTTCACTTTTATTTGAATTATCCATTAATATATATAATATATAATATTTGCTTACAAATTATATTATTTAAAAATTTATGTTATGAATATGTAAAAAATAAAAAAAGATAGAATTTCTTTAACAAAAATAAGAAAATAAAATTTAAATAAAAGATAATAATATAATATTGAAGAGAAACGAATATAGAATGAAATATTCTTTTTTGGAGTAAAAATGGAGTAATGGTTGGAGTAACTTTATTTGATTTTAGAGGAGAAATGGAGATAAGGGTTCGAGATGGTCTTAGTAGTGGCAAAATGGTTAAAAGAAAATAGTTATCCACACATATTATCCATTAAAAGATGGGTTAAATAATAAACTTTTTAAAAACAGGTCAAATATGGATATACATCATATTATCCACTTAGAAATGGATAGCCACTAATGAGTTTAACTTTTACATTTTTAAAGCGTCAAATTGGGGTTTCCTAAAAGTGATCATATTCAAGAAGCCGTGGATAATATCGATATCCGTATTATTCGCCGGTTAACTCATTTTTATCCTTATTAATATGGTTCGGATCGAATAATTTATCCATTTTGACCCGCCCGTATCCGATTCAACCAGCCCATTTGCTACCTCTACTGTGCATATTACTTGCACTTAGAGGCGAAGCCAGGATTTGAATCTACTGGAGCTTAAGATTTTAAATTTTTAAGTTATTGAGTTCTAAATTAATAATTTATATATTTTTATTGAACTTTTTAGACAAATACATGATATGTACCAAACTTACTAGTTTTGGTTGAATCCGTAACGTGCATGCTAGCTCCGCCCCTGCTTGCACTCAATATTTACATCAAGCAAAGCAATTTAACATTAGCCTTAAAAATAAAAAATAAGATGCTTAAGTGATAAATATTTGTATGAAAATACATATTTATATTCATTAATTTAATATAAACATCGAATATAAAAATAGTTTAATTACCTATCCCTCTAAAAAATATTTGAATGGTCTTTGCTGTAATCCAGTTGACTAGTGTAGTTATGTAAATGTTACAAAAGTGCAAGTATTTGTAAATTTGATAGTCCCCTATAATTACTCCTCTTGGATTTTCAACCATCTTTTCTCTCTTTCCCTACTTTTTACTATGAGAAATCGAAATATACATGCCTCATCTAGTTGTCACGTCCTTAGTCGTTAACTAAGTATATGTAAAACTGACTTGGCATATAAAGCTTTATTTAATAATTATTTTGTGTTTTTTCTACTATTCTTTTAGTGATCTTGAGTGTAGTAAGGCTGACTTGACATAATAAGAACGTGAGCAAGTTCTGCAAGATCGTGAGCAAATTATCAAGTGTCGTATGTGTACTTAATTAACGATTAAAAACGTGATATAGTACTTAATAATTCATCAATTCGCTTTTTGGAAAACATCTACATCTTTTTTGTTATTTGTTGCGACCTCTAATCATGGAGCTTTTGAAACGGAGGAAATAAAGTTAAAAAAAAAAAAGCATAGGAACTTTTGATAAGTTGATTATTACACTATCAAATTAAAAGCAGGTCATAATTAAGAACCACATCAATGAAAGTCCCATCAAATCATCAATTCAAATATGACCTGGCTCTACTAAAATTATTCTCAAGTCGTTTGTTACGAACACAAATAATATATAGATTAGTAATACAGGTATTGTAGTGCTGGAATTATTTTTTATAAAGTATTTGATTCATTGTATTAAAAATTAACTATACAATGTATAATCTAAACTTGTGTTTGGTTTAAAACTGTATAAAATCTTCTTTATAAATATACCCTTGAATATTCTTCTTTCTGTATATAAAAAAATTTAGAAAAAAAGTTTGAGGGACGGTTTAATAATTTTAAAGTCTTATCCATGTATAATTAATACAAAACCTCTAATCATGGAGCTTTTGAAACGGAGGAAATAAAGGGAAAAAGAAAAAGCAAAGGACCTTTTGATAAGTTGATTATTACACTATCAAATTAAACGCAGCTCATAATTAAGAACCACATCAATGAAAGTCCCATCAAATTATGAATTGAAATATGACCTGACTCTAATAAAATTATTCGTTTGTTTGCTACGAACACAAGTAATATATGGATTGGTAATATAAGTATTAGTAATGCAGGGATTGTAGTGCTAGAATTATGTTTTATCAAGTGTTTGATTTATTGTATTAAAAATTAGCTATGCAATGTATAATCTAAGCTTGTGTTTAGTTTAAAACTGTACAAAATCTTCTTTACAATTATACCCTTGAATATTTTTCTTTCTGTATATAAAGAAATTTAGTAAAAGGTTTTGAGGGGTGGTTTAGTAATTTTAGAGTCTTATCTAAGTATAGTTAATGCAGGAATTAGTATTCCCTTGGTTTCCTTGGTATTAGCTAAGCCTTCCTATGAGGTATAAGTAATCCATGTATGAGGTATACATAAATTAAATTAAGCAACCAAATATTGTATTGGACGAATTAAATTTTTATATAAGAATTATTTACAAAACGGCCCCTTAATGTTTGACTATCTTTCATCCGCATACGAATCTGACGAGGAAAAATTATGGATACTACCTAATTTAGTTTTAAATTAATAAGGACTTTTAGAAGAAAATTTAAAATTCTTCTCTATGTTTGGTGAAGTAGATAACTTATTATTCAAGAGACTTTTTCTAAAAACAAAAGCTTAAATTTGAGGAAAAATGAGATTTTACCTTCCTTTGGCACGTCAAGTTAGGCCAATGGGTTAAATGTTTCAAGAATAATAAAAAGATATAAACAGATTATAAATAAGTTTTTTCGTGCTTGAGTTTCCCTCGGTTTGGTAAAAAATTATAATAAGCTTTTCATGGAGATTATTGGAAATAAAAATATGCTTAGGGTCAAAAATAATGATAAAATAGCATTCTATATATTGCCATAGAAGTCAGGAATTTGTTTTACGCTTGGAAAGCCTCTTTTGCGCTCTCTATCCCCTTTTTTTGAGGTTCTTATAGACTGCATCATGAGAGTGAAATACTATTTAATCATACTATATTATAAGCTGGAGTATTTTAAATTAAACTTAATTTATAAAATTACCCATAAAAATTTGAGTGACAATTTTGCCCTTAAACAAAAATAATTCCTTCTATTAATATAAAAGACAATTTCATATGCATTAAATCGTTAGGTGCATTGAGTTTGATGAATGGGAGATAATTGTTTCATGTGTCAGTAATTATGAGGGAGGAGTTAAAATCTAAAAGACAATTTTTTACCCGGGTAAATGAGGGAGGATTTAAAATAACACCTTTTCACATTCCAATTTTTATTAAAGTGCCAGTAATATTTAATTATTTTGACACACATAACACGAAAAGGAACAGAGAAGTCTACATTTAATAATCATTTCCTTTCACTCTTTTGTGCTTTCTTTTGATTATTTATTAGAATTACTCTTTTTTTGTTTTGTCTCTCTAAACTCCTTCAAACCTTTTTGTTGAGTTGTATCATATGTGAGATTTGAGGTTTTTGATCTTTTTATATGGTTTTAAGTAATTCTCATCTCATAAATTTATTTTGGGGTTGAGTTAGTCCCAAGGTCTATTTATCATGATATTAGAGTCAGGCCCATCCCAATTATTGTTACCAATGTTGAGCCCACATTTATACTGTCCACGCTCTAGAGTGCAGGCCTGTTGGTGAATGGGTGTGTTGAGTTGTCCCACATCGGTGGAATTTGAGGTCTTTGGTCTTCTTATATGGTCTTGAGCAATCCTCACCTCATAAACTAGTTTTTGGGATTGAGTTAGGCCCAATATCCATTTTTCACTTTTAATTTTGATTTTATTATTATTAAGGCTGGTGTTGGTGGCTATAGCAGATAACGTTAAATCACTTAATTAATGTTAGATCAGAGCATTTTATTTGGCCTGCTTTATAATATGGCCATCTGAAAATTACTATATTGTATTTAGTTCAATAAATCCTTGCATTAGAGATTGATCTTGAAGTGAAAAGATAAAAACATAAAATAGGATATGACTAAAATATATGCATAAACAAAGATCATATTAACATAATGGCAAGAAGAAGATAAAATGGAAGAAGTTCAGGTGAGAACGAGTACTTGTTGATAAATGGATCTTGGGCCTAACTCAATCCGAAAAGCTAGCTTATGAGATAAGTATTGTTCAAGACCATATAAGGAGAGCAAGGACCTCAAATCCCACCGATGTGGGACAACTCAACACACTCCCTCACGCCCAGGCCTGCACTCTGAAGCGTGGACAACATAAATAGGGGCCCAACTTCAGTAACAATAATTGGGATGGGCCTGACTCTGATACCATGATAAATGGATCTTGGGCCTACTCAATCCCAAAAGCTAGCTTATGAGATGAGGATTGCCCAAGACCATATAAGGAGACCAAAGACCTCAAATCTCATCAATGTGTGACAACTCAACACTTATATCTAATTAAATTAAGCAGCGAGAAGGTATAATATGACTTTCTTATCTTGCAAGTAATTTTCAATTTAAATGTGAGCTTATGAACTCATTATCTTTAATTTGGAGTCAATATCCGATAAGTCATTTTTGAATATGGATTTGGAGATTAAAAAAAATTAAGCATTATGTGCTGCTCTAAGAAATAGTTCAATCAATTTAGAGGCTATAGTTATTTTCAACTTACTACAATCTATTATTTGTTACGAAGTAATATTTAATTTTGATTTGCGCAGAAAAATGATATGACTGCACAAAAACAATTTGCTTCGAGGTTATGAAAAGCATTACTTTAATAATTTTTTCCTATAATCTGTCTATGAGAAAAGTCACTTTTGTTATATTTGAAGTTTATAAATGTTAAGGCAAACTTATTTTCTAGTCTCCGGACCGAGCGCACCTTTAGTACGAACCCATTCTCATTATCTTTAATAAGTAAAGTAGGTAAATCTATAGGTTCTTAGTAGCGTTAACAAATAAGCATCTTCTTCAGGTGTAGTCTTAAGAACTTTATGATGTACATATGATAGCTTGCAGATCCATGAAACGTGCGGAACCATGATGGTTTACTCCAGTGCGGTACGAAGCCACAACAAAATATCGTAGACTTGTTGGCACCGGCGCTAGCTAAAGCGAGGAAGGGGTGCGTCTATCCCTTTCTCCTTAATATGAATATGGCACTTTACTGAGAGGTCTTGACGATAGCCTTCTTCCGAACTTGCTTCGGATTTATAATTTTGTAACTAATTTATTTGAGACTTTCACTAAGAAAGGTTCCTATTGTTCTCATAATTAATATCTTTTGTTGTCTCCATCCCTCATTAGCTCTAAACCAATTGCATGTTTCAGATTTAAATTTTGGTGTAGGGAAGAGTCGTGCCTCGTGAATTTAAACAAAGTATATTCCATTTTGTCCTTTCTGCTAATTAGTAAAAATTACTACTCAAAAGTTAAAAAATAAATGTTGTATGTTTTTTTAAACTCATTATTTTGGCATATAATGTCGCTATGACTTTATATCCAAATATTAAGATTGAATTACCAAATTGTCCATTAAAAGTAGAGTGAGCATTCATCCTTCACCCAAAAAATTCTTATATTAAATGAATAATTTCAGCTGTATTTTTTAATTATTATTTTACAATATAAAACTTTTCACATTTATCTTCTATATAATCACTTCATTAATATACACTAACCAAACTAACTTAGCCAAACTCTAAGTTAGAGATAAAAAAAAATAGTATTTGATATATAATTATTTATGACGATAAATATTATAAATTTGAGCATTAGTACTTTTTTTTACCAGTCGATGGCTGGTTGGTCTCGAAAGAAATAACTATAACTGAAACTATTGCTAAAATACGTATGAAAATTTCAAGCAAGAAGTTTCATAAGTAGGGAGAATTGAATATTCCTTTCTTTTTTTCTTTATATCGTATACAAACAAATTAAAGACGTAACTATTACTTCCAATCATACACACCACTCAATAAAGAAAGTAAAAAAATTAAAGATATTAACTGATAAACAATGGTTAACTTTTTGTATGCTATAAATTTGTTTAAACTCAAACACTTTAAAACATTATGCAATTTAGTTGATAAGTTTATTTATTTATTACAAGTTAAGTAATGATGAATGATAGGTGAACACGTGAGAAGCACGTGTCCAAAAACTAATCTAAGTAAAAAAAAGCCAACTTAAGAGCGAAGTAAGTTGGAAATAAGCTGAGACTTGCGATTCGAAAATCAAGTCAGAGATTACAATATATCTCGCAAAAAGAATTCATCCAACTATTCTTAATGGCGAAATTTAGCTGACGTTTAGCCATAGATTTTGGCTCCTATTTTTTAAAATAAATTTTGAAAACATTGTTTATTCATGAAATATGATCAGTTTTTGAAAAACTATTAAATTTTTTTAAAAGTTCCCAAAAATTGGTTTGGGCACTATTTAGATTAATTTTTTTCCACTCACAAAACTTTACCTTTTATTCAAATAAAATGCACGTCCAAACACAACTTCAAATTTCAAAAAAAAAAAATCAACACAATTTCAATTTTTTTAAAGTTTCTATTAAAGAATAAAGGGTAGTTTAGTCATTTCATACTAAGTGGTTAGCTGTTAAGAAAGTTAGCTTAGTCGCTAAGTAAGTTTGTTAGGATTCCTAGTGTTAGTTAGTAATCACTATCTAAGCTTAAGAGCTCCCATTTTGTAAACACACGGAAGAATATTCAATACAATAATTCTCTCTCTATTCATCTCTCTTCATCTCCGTACTTCGTCTTCTTCATATCAATTTACATTTCTCCTCTTTATTGAATTACATGGTATCAGAGCTTCACAAGCTTAGAAATTAAAGCTTGTAAATCAATCGAGTTTATACTAGTAACATGAGTCGATTCTGATACTTCAAATTCACGAAGCAATGGGACGATTGGAGAACAATTAGGGCCGAACTCTGCAAATCTGGGCACAAGGGAGCATGTGACTCAAAACTCTAGTAATCCAATTGCAGGTGTTGATTATTATCATCCATTGTTCTTGTCTCCGGCCGATGTAAGTGGCATTCAGATCATTTCTTTTCAATTAACTGGTATCGAAAACTATTAATCTGGAATAGATCTATGAGAGTAACATTACTAGGAAGAAACAAATTAGGCATGGTTGATGGTACATGCAAGAAGGAAAACTTTCCGGATACAATGGGAAATCATTAGGAAAGTCAATGCAATAGTATTATCTTGGATAATGAATTCAGTTGCTAAAGGCTTGCTAGGAGGAATTATGTATGCCTCAAGTGCCTAAGCTGTCTGGAAAGATCTATCGGAAAGATTTAATAAAGTCAATGGGTCAAGAATCTTCAATTTGCATAAAGAAATTGCGACTTTAACTCAAAGAACTGCTTCTGTGTTTGTGTACTATTCAAGACTCAAAGATTTGTGGGAAAAATTTGAGGCGCTCGTGCCTGCCCCTGGTTGTGATTGTGAAAAATCAAGAGATTTTGGAATATACTTACAAAATTTGAAGTTATAAGTTCTTAATGGGACTGAATGATTCATATTCACAAATTAAATATCAAATTTCAATGAGAAGTCCCTTACCTACAGTAAATCAGGTATATGCAGTGATAATAAGTGATGAAAGCCAAAAATCTGTGGCAGCTACCTCTGGTTTGCTAGGGACTAATCCTACTACAGTTACTGGAAATTATGATTTGGCTATGTATTCAAGAAATGGTAACAATCAGCCTCAGAGGTTCAAGAAGAACAACAACATTCAATGTGAATTCAATAAGCTAAAAGGGCATAGCAAAAAGAACTATTACAAAATAGTGGGGTATCATGAAAATTTTAAATTCAAGAAGAAAAGAACTGGAGGACATTATCCTAATTACAGTGCAAATGCAGTCAATATACTCACAAAAACAACCCTTGGCTCTCAGAATTGCTATAATGGTGCAGCAACACCTCTTGCATTCAACTATGGGCAGAACATAAATGTGTTAGAACAAAATGCAAGCAACAATCACAGTCAGAACTCAGGATTATATAGTCAATCATCATAAAGTGTTACAATCAGTTGGAAAACTATACCTTCACCAGGGATCAGTATGATCAAATTGTACAAATGCTGAATAAAGTCTCAATCCGTGCATCAGCCAATTCTGCAGCAAAGATAGCATATATTCCTAAAGTACTATTAGTTTCTAGTGAGCCTCAGGAGTAGATTATAGATACTAGAGCTACAAATCACATAGTTTCTGATATTGGCTTGTTAAATAAATCTTCAATAGTTGAAATTGAAAAACCAAAGAAAATATTTCTACCAAATGGAGATATAACTCAGGTTACTCACACAGGTGCTAGTTCTATAATAGATAGGAATACAATCACAAATGTGTTTCATGTGCCACAATTTAAATTTAATCTACTATCTTTATCTAAGGCCACAAAAGAATTAAAACGCTCAACCCTGATTATTGCTTCTTCCAGGATCTCTTCACTGGGAAGGTGAGGGAGATTGGTAAGGAATAAGGTGGACTCTACATTTTACTAAGCCAAATAATGGAGAAGAATAAGAGGATTGCCTCAGCAGCCTCAGAAGTTGGATCAGACTTAGAGAATCAGCTAGACGTGGATCTATGGCATAAGAGACTTGGCCACATGTCTACTATAGTTTTACAGAAATTTTTACCTATTAGTTTACAATTCATTAGAGAAAGAATCAGCAAGTGTAATGTGTGTCCCTATGCTAACCAAACCAGGCTACCTTTTCATTCTAGTAGCATCAAAATTATTTACTGTTTTCACATGATTCATATAGATTTGTGGGGACCTTACAAAATAGCTACATTTGATGTAATATATACTTTCTTACTGTGGTTGATGATTATTCTTGAATGACTTGGATATTTTTACTTAAGCAAAAATATGATGTGGCCCTCTCTTTACAGTATTTCTTCAACTTTGTTAAAAATCAATTTGATAGAATAGTGAAAATTTTAAGAACTGATAATGGTACAAAGTTTATAAACTGAATATGTGATACCTTATTCAAGAATTTAGGCATCATACATCACAAATCTTGTGCCTATACCCCTCAACAAAATGGAGTAGTTGAGAGGAAACATAGGCACATACTAGAGGTCACTAGAGCTCTCAGATTTCAAACTCAAATTCCTATCAAGTATTATGGTCATTGTGTGCTAGCAGCTGTTTATTTGATAAATAGAATGCCCAGCTCAGTCATAGGAAACATGACCCCCTATGAAAGATTATATCAGAAAAAATCTTCACTAGGACAACTCAAAGTATTAAGGTGTCTATGTTTTGCTAGAATTGTGCAGGAACATGATAAGCTCATGCCAAGTTCCAAGAAGGCCATATAAGCTCATGCCAAGAGCCAAGAAGGCCATACACATGGGATATTCAGAAGTACAAAAGAGGTACATTTTATTTCATATTATTAATCAATCTTTCTTTGTCAATAGAGATGTAATATTTAGGGAAGACATATTCCCTTTCAGTAAGAAACACAAGTGCAGCAGAACCACTATTTATAGACACTACATTACATACAAGAATAATATTTGATGCCTTGCCTGAAAACATACCTACAGATTATACATCAGAACAACACACTCAAGAAAATAAAGTGCCTATAGAATCTGAAATACCTGCAGCTCAAGAATCACCAACAATAAATGCACCTCTCCATCATTCACAAATATTCAATCAAGTTATCAACCATCAGAACAAGTAGCTACAGAACAACAAATACAAGAGCAAATTCAGTCTCAACAGTTGGTTGTCAGAAAATCTACAAGAGACAAAAATCCACCAATATGGATGAGCGACTTTGTATCTCTGAACATTCATAGAGATGAGCCTTATGCAATAAACAAGTACTTAGGATATGATAAATTATCACCCAAATATCAAGCCTACATGAGTGCTTTTTCATCTGTTGTTGAGCCTACAAACTACTCAGAAAAGCAGTGAAAGATCCTAGGTAGGTGGAAGCAATGAATGAGGAGATAAAGGCGTTGGAAAACAATCACACTTGGGATGTTGTCACACTGCTAGCAGGTAAGAAATCTATAGGATGCAAATGGATTTACAAAGTCAAATATAAGGTCATAGGTGAGATTGAAAGATTTAAAGCTAGATTAGTAGCTAAAGGTTATAGCCAAAAAGAAGGAATTGATTACCGAGAGTCCTTCTCACCGGTGGTGAAAATGGTAACAATTAGAACTATTTTAGCCTTAGCGGCCGCAAAACAGTGACATATACACCAAATGGATGTGTATAATGCCTTCCTTCAAGGTGATCTTCATGATGAAATTTACATGGATTTACCCCAAGGATTCTCAAGTCAGGGGGAGAATAAATGAGTATGTAGACTTATCAAATCCTTGTATAGGCTTAAACAAGCACCAAGATATTGGAATGCAAAACTTTCTGAAGCTTTATTGAGGTTTCATTTCAAACAGAGTCAATTTAATCATTCCCTGTTTATCAGAAAAACCACTGAAGAAAGTGTAGTGGTGTTAGTTTATGTTAATGATATGTTAATCACAGGAGATAGTATGAAACTAATTGAAGAAACCAAACAGTCATTGTAGAAAGCCTTCAAGATGAAAGATCTGGAAGAACTAAAATATTTCCTAGGCATTGAATTTGCAAGGTCAAAGCAAAGGATTATTATGCATCAAAGGAAATATGTCTTAGAGCTCATTTCTAAAGTTAGATTGTCAGCAGCTAAACCTGCAGTAACACCTATCGATACCAACATGAAGCTCACATCTAAGATGTATGATGAACATATTGGAAAAAATATCAAAATACAAGAAGATCCTCTCACTGATCAACAAGCTTATCAAAGACTCATTGGGAAACTCTTATCTCTAACTGTAACAAGTCCTGAAATATCATATGGTGTTCAAACACTTTGTCAATTTCTTCAACAGCCTAAGAAATCTCATATGGAGGCAGCATTGAGAATTGTAAGATACATAAAGAATCAGCCAGGCCAAGGAATATTACTGTCAAGCAAATTCAACAACACAATCACTGCATATTGTGATGCAGATTGGACTTCTTGTCCTCTTACCAAAAGGTCTGTAATAGGCTTCTGAATTAAGATTACTGCATAAAAATTATTGCACGTCATCCACTAAGACTACTATGATAGTAAATTTTAAATAAATCTTTCATTTAAAAGTATTTATTTATTAATTTTTGTTATGTATTCATTACATAATAGTCCATAATTTTTTATAATTTGATTTTTTTTTTTTTTACGTTATACAAATACTTATTAATTTAATAGATCAGTATTAGCTAGTAACTATTTAAAAATAATTAGTTATCATTGTATAGTATGGTGAATTATGTGTAACTTTATTAACTTGTTGAAACTTAAAATTAAATGATGCTAGAAAATCATATTTAAATTGGGTGAATTATGTTTTTATATAGCTTCTCTTTCAAATAGAAAGCAATTAAATAAAAGGAGTATTTCAAAAAAATATTACATTTATTAATGCCGAAATTATTTTAAGATTCATTATTTCTTAAGAGATACATATAAGATTTCGCATCAAATACATTACCTTTGATGTTTGAGTTGGAACGATGTTGCAGCTAATTTGCATATTATGATACATGGCATACATGGAAAACTACTGGTTTTGTTATTGTTGCATGATATATGTCATACTTTTTGTATTATTCATAGTTGAATTATAATTTTGTAATATTTTAAATAGATCATTTGTTATAATTTTTTAATTTTAATATAATTTTTATAATTATTTTTTATTTTATACTATGTTAAAATTCTTGAAATTAATAAAATTTAAAGATCCGTGGGGCTTACACCCCATGTCTTAGGGCTTACGCCTCACCTCATCAGAAGTATAACGCCTCGCCTCACGCCCCCGCCTTTTAAAACATTCGGCTTTGTCTTCTAAAATAAACCACTATCTTTGAATTTCAAAGTACATAAGTGAAATTTCAAGACAATATTGAGTTTCACTGTTGCCACATGACGAGGAGGTCATTGGTTCAAGTCGTGGAAATATTTTTTTACAGAAATACAAGGTAAGGCTGCGCACAACAGACCTTGGTGGTCCGGCCTTTCTCCGGACCCCATGTATAGTGGAGGTTAATGCACCTGGCTGTGCCCAAAATATTGACTATTTTTCTATTATAAATGACAGAAAAGTTACTATTTTGTGAATAACTCACCAATTAAACTAAATAGTCCACGCAATAATTTAAACTTAAAATAGCTGATGAATGTATAGTAGATAAATAATTCATATATAATATATGTATAAATAAGTGTATAATCCATGTTCATCGGTTATGAAAAGTAAAGAATGAATATGCCGGCTATTTGTGCAAAGATCCCAACGATTTTTACACAAAAGATGGTCAATTTTATTGTTTAGTTCTTCTATCCAATATACATAGAATTATACAATAAATATGCACGATTATACATATATTATGCGTATATATTCATCGGCTATTTTAATTTTAAGCACTTGAGTAGGCTGCTTTTAGAGTTAATTCTTCTTAGTAAAACATTCACATCTCAGCTTCCCAAATTATGGATATTTGGCACACCATGACAACTGCCAACTCGTTTTGGCAATATTTTAGCCAAGAAATAGATTTAGCAATTTAAGCCCAAAAAATTTGGCATATATAGCCAAATTCCCAGAAATTAACGAGAGATAATAGGAGAATTTGAGGATTCTCGTCCTAATTTCATGTCTAAAAAATATATCTCTATCTAAAAAGTAAGAACTAAGAGGAAAAAACACATAGAATCACATTTCAGATTTCTTTTTCTCCTCTCCTCTCCTCCTCCTCCTCCTCTTCTTTTCCTTCTTCTCCTTCTCCTCCTCCTCCTCCTCCTCCTTCTCCTCCTCGTTCTTCTTCTCCTTCTCCTACTCCTTCTCTTCCTTCTCCTCCTCCTATTCGATATTTACCTAGCTTAGACGTAAATTCTCGTACTAATGAATTTTGCTCTTCTTTTGTTTCTCTTTCAAGAGGTAGATTCCAATTTTCTTTTTCTTCCCTTTATTTTCTGAATTATAAAAGAGAAAAATATATGTATTTGAGATGGTGTATATCTATGTATATCACCATGTATATTTGTGTATATATCATGTTGTATATCGTGATATACATTTTTAGATTTAGTAATATAAGGTTAAATTGGAATCAAATCGTCCAATTTGATTTCAAGAGGGCAAAATTCTTTCTGAATAAACTTATTTAAATTTTGTTCTTGATCATTTTTATGTGTGTGGATATAACAGTTTAGAGCAAGTTTTAAAATATAAAATAATAAATATAATCATGGGAATAAATAAATTTTGGTATACGTTTTAATATACAAAGAAGAAAAATAAATTTTTGTTATACATTTTGGTACACACAAATAAGAAAAATAAACTAGTGACATTCATTTTAGTGTACATATATTTGATGTTATATACTGCGATATATAAGCAAAAACAATTATTTTTGTTGTGATATACATTGAAGACACAACAATAAAAATTAAGTAACTATATTTATAAATTTCATATTTTAAATATACGAAGAAGGAAAAAAATTAATATACAATACATTTTGATATACACAAAGAAAGAAAATGAAATTATAACATGCATATTCTTGTTATAATATACATTTATTGGCTACCTGATGTCAATATCGATAACTAGGGCCTTTTTCTGCTAATTATATAGGTACTTTGTTATTCCCTGCCAAAATCCCAAAAAATGACACGGATATTCTTATGGGCTTTTACATCAACGAGGTATGTGGATTGACCCGAATTCGTCGGTTCTGGGAGTTATAGGTCCGGCCCAAGTTAGGCGAAGTAGTTGAAATACTAGGGTTTATATTAATGGGACGCGCCGTCACACTCTCGGGGTATCAACTCGCATTTGTTGGTTATGGAGTTTGACAGCTCTGATCCTAGCTAAAAAGTTTGGGATTGATGCGTAGTGGTTTTTGCTTTAGAGTAAGTTACTATTTCCAGATTGG
Organism: Nicotiana obtusifolia; assembly: GCA_002018475.1. Lineage (NCBI taxonomy): Eukaryota > Viridiplantae > Streptophyta > Magnoliopsida > Solanales > Solanaceae > Nicotiana > Nicotiana obtusifolia. The sequence goes on along the minus strand of MCJB01000725.1, from coordinate 170,333 downwards.
ATGTGATAATTATCTTGTGTTACAATTGCTTATCTTCTATATTTGATTTCTTTCTTATTTTCATGTCGATGTCCTTGTATATTATCTGTTTTCAGGTTGTCTAGGCTTTCATTTACATGCTCTAGCTTTGTATAATTTTATCTTCTAGTTTGTGATAGAAATTACTCTTTTAGCTGGTTAAATGGAGTCAAACCATTCAATTTCCACATTTAAAGTAACATTCTGCTACATTTCCTGTCAAACAAATTATATCCAGAAACTGTATATATCTATTCAGTGTTTCCTCTGCTACTAGATACATAATATAAAAAATATATCACTCCTAGTTATTTGTCATTGATTTTATTTGCAAATAATGAAATATATTAATGTTTATACTATATGGTTACAAAGAGAAAACATTTTCCAAAAGGTTTCATGCCTGATCACTGCCATGTTGCTAGCTCTTAACTAATACATCTCTTATACATATCTGTTGGATTATTGCACTATATGGTTATAGAAGTTTCATTTCTCTGTCTGAAGGATATAGGTATATGTATTTCTTTTATAGACTCATATCTTCTTATTCTTAGGCAAAAAATCTGTGAGTCCAAATTAGTTTATACACAAAGGTTTTTATTTTATTTTTAATAGAATTTCTTATACACGACAGCTATGACGATAATTCACTTAATAGTGTTGGTATTCCCAGTTTCTGAGTAACAATGTCGAGAAAGAGGCGATGCAGAATATTCAGAAGTTGAAAAGGTTGGAAACATGTTGTCTTAATGATGTGTGGCGAGTCAATTGGCGTAGAGCTCTATCCTAGTAAAGTTTGTTGGCCATATTAAAATAATACGCATTGTAAAAAAAATGATTCTAAGTAACATCTGAAACTTGAAGTGGTCGGGAAAAATGTTGTAGTTAAGTGCAAAGGATTCCTTTAGTTCTTAAGACAATTACTAGTTTATTAAGTTCCAAATAAGAGGTTGAAGAGCAGAACACGTTTTAAGAAGTAAAATATGTGGCTTACAATTTGCTGAGAAGTGAATGTGGAGGCTCACATATTTGACGTTTCAAATGTCCACTCTCCAACCTTTGATTTGTAGCTTAATAGCCCCACAAATGTCTATAGAGCTAAGGGCAATCCTTTGCACTTCTCTGCAATTCTTTTTCCAACCTCTTCAAGTTCTGAAAGTTTCTTAGAATCCATGTTCTCAAATGCGCGTCTTTTGTGTAAAGACCAACAACTTCATTGGACAGAGTTCCCACACTAATTGGCCACTACCCATCATCAAAGCAACACTTTTCTTATGCGTATTGGCTCACTTTGACTCGTCAACTACAATCGCAACCTCATGGAAGAGTGCGGAGATTCCAAATTTTTAAGCAGACTTCGTCAAGAAAGAGACAACTTGAAACTGCTCCTGACTAACTTTCTCGGCTATTGGAGTTACTGCACCATGCTTTTTATTGCATTCTCCATTACTCTCTTCTTCCTCTTCCCAATGTCACCCCAACAAATTTGTAAAGTCATTTTCCTTCTCTTCCTTGCAAGATTTCATAGTTTGTGCAGAAAATACTCATCTCCTGTAATATCTAAGTTTAGGCTTTCTAAGAAGTTTGGGTAAGTAGTAGCTGTGATTAAAATTTGATCACCTTCTACTTTGTAAAGTTACAGAGGTAATTAGTTGATTATTTTGATGTATGCTTCTTTAGAATTCATAGGATGATAAGGAAAATTTTGATGCTGTGAATGTTGGATGACATGCTTTTCAAAGATGGGAAGCGTTTTAGATTTATGGCAGGGATTTGCATTATTACTACATGCCACAGTCTGGAGGTGATGTAGTCCGTGGCTCTCCTATATTTCTTTGATACTTCAAATTCAAGTGTATAATGTTGTTCTTTTGTATTTTCGTATGTGGAAACTAGTTCTTGTGAAATCACAATGAAAGGTCATAACGAGTGAAAATTGATTTTCCATATGTCAGACTAGTTTTTGAAGGCATTGCTGATAAATTCTCTCCCACTTGTGGGATTACATTGGTTTTGTTGTTGTTGCAGATAAATTCTCCATTACTGAAAGTGGAATTGTCGTTGTTTAGTGTTTCGTAGAGCTGAGTGGATGCTGAAACTTTACTTTTATTTTTTACCCCGTAATTTTCTTCTGTAATAAAATGTTATGTATATACTGAATTTAGCAGTGGAAAGATAGACTGCTGAGACAAAGGCATATTGCTTGAATGCTGTACAAAAATATCTTCCATGGATTTGCACAGCCCAAGAGAAGGCCAACTGGTTTTGGAAGGTATTGCAGATTTTTTCTTATTCTCTCTAGTGTATTTTTTTATTCATTTCATAAGCCACAACCTCTCTTATGTGCTTTTGCATATATCTAGTTGTTGGTACTTCTCATAATGTTCTATTCTTTCTTTAATCAACTGAATAGAACCTTAATTTCTGATATATATGATAGACTATACAGTAGCCTGCCTCCATAGCAAAAGCTTGATATGTCGAGCATGGTTTGTTGAAGAGACACGGACAACCACATCTTCAACAGGCATTAACCGTCTTCTGGTACCTCAGAACGTTTGAAGGTTGAAGATAGTATTTGTATAGCTTGAGAATAATGTATTGTCAAGCTTGGATTAGTCCACCAGAAAGACTTCTCCAATGGTAGATTAATGATTGTCTTGTTCATCAGCTGTTACGGTGAACTTTTAACGATTGAATGTGCATCCGTTTTGTATATCCCCAGTACCGTTGACACATTCACTGACCATTTCAATGCAATTCTCTTGCTACTTAGCTAAGTTTGACTGCAATGTGCAGAAAATCGAGAAACCAAACCCGAACCAAAGTGAATGGGTGTTGCATTCACCCATTCAAATATAACTATTCAATAATGTTGTATGGCGAGTTGCATTGGATTGTGGTTTTCCAAAACCAAACAGAACTGAATAACCGAATGCACACCCTTAAATCCGAATAATGCACTCCTAAATGTGCATTTTCATGTTGGTGCTTTAACAGAGGATCATTGGAGTTCGCTGGAACCAAGCCTGGATTTCCCTACTGAAATAGTTCTTCACTACAAATTTGAAATTGTTTGGGATGAAATGTGTATAAAATTGGGAGCTATTAGCAAAATAAAAAATGCTGCTCCTAGTTGCTATCTTCTCAAAGTCATGCCAAGAATATACTGCAAAAGGGCCAAAAAGAAATATTCAAAGACGAACTCCGAGAATGTACAAAGTATCGGTCAGCTGAAGATTTGCTTCAGCGAAGCTACTGTTGCCTCAAAGTGAAGCTGAACATGTCGAATTTCACCACAGATGGCACTCTCTTCAGACCTTAATACCAACATCTCCTGATCCATTGCCTTCTTCTCCTGATCCATTGTCTCCATCGAGTTCTTGGCTGCCATAAGTTCTCTCTCCAGATCTTTTATCTTCATATCCTTCTCTTCAATCTCTTTTTCAACTCTTGCCTTCTCAAGATTGCAGTTTTTGATTCTGCCATCCACTTCTTCCAACTTGTCTACGAAGTGATTTTGCCTCTCGTAGGTCAACAGTATGTCATTCAAGCCACGTTTATACAGAATAACATCAAATCCATTCTCCTCCCAGTCCTTGACAAATGCCAGCATGTCATTAGTGAGAGATGAATTACTAAGTTCTGTGGTTGTTAACTTTGGAATCTTCTCAACAACGTAAGCATAATTTATCATCTTTTGTAAAGCCATGTCTTCTCGTTTATTCTCCTCATATTGAGCTAATGGTGAAAAATGTGGATTTTGTGGACTCCTAGCAAATACTTCCGCAGATTCAACTATTTTCCAAAGAGTGGAGTTCTTCCTAAATGGAAGAACAAGACTCGGCTTAGGCGTAGTGATGGAATTAAGTTTAGTATCTGGCGTTCCATCGGGTTGTTGAGTACTGGTCTCAACACATGGTTGGTCTGCTGCAGCAGAGGCACCTGCAAAATGATGACTAGATTAACCACGCTACTAACAGAGATAATAGAAAACCGAGCAATATCACAAATGACAAGCACCTAAGCAGAGCACTATTTAGTTGGAAATAGCACTGCAAGTTGACCTATCAGTTCAATCTCAAATCTTTTATTTTTCAAAAAGACCTGATTTATCACATCATCTGAAAATGAACACGGGAATTGTCAACTGGGCAACTCAGGAAGCTGGCTCAAGTACTACTTTGATTGGTAGTGGTTATCTTCCATCTAATATTTAACATTAAGTAACCCGACTAGAGTATACTTTTTAAGGAAAATACTAATGTGGCTATCTAATCTGGATAAGAAAGAAAATTTTGAAAAATACCTTTTCCTTCTTAAATTCCTGAAAAATCATCAAACTTGAGCTTGTGCCAAATTTTAAGGTCTAATTAAGCTCAAACTCATAAAACCTATCCAGAACTAACTCCAGTCTTGCACAAGCGCTTCGATGTTCAGTGTTTTCTGTTCAACTTCAGTTCCTGTTGTAAGTGAAGACATTCAGGATGCCTAATTCTAGAAACCTCTTTCATATTATAATAGTATCAAATACTGCCGGCAGCTCGGAGTTCTTTAAACTCCTGGTACAAAAGTGGTTATTAAGCTTTCGAAATAAAAGTTAAAACTAGTAGGAATAATTTAAGTATTTAACATTTTAGAATGCAATCACTTTGAGAACTACAAAATTTGAAACAGGAAGCTAAACAAATAGGAATTACTAAACACCATTAAGATGAGCAATCACAAATAGGATTTGTGAGTACCGTCGATATATCGGGTTAAATTGCATTGTTTTACCTGCTGAAGTATTTATACCACTAGTTGAAGATAACTCAACTTGATTTGTTGCATTCTGTTCATTAACCACTTCATAGTGAGTGCTTTCAACTATTTGTTTCTCCGCACCTGTCATCAAGCAGAACATTTATGCAATGATGAAATGAGCAAACAAAACTGTACACCAAAGTCAGTTACCTTGTGTCACAGCAAGTGATCGGTGGTCAGACAGGTCCCCAGAGTTTCTTTTGCTGTTACCCTGGATAACAAAGAAAAGAAAGCAAACACCAGAATCAATAAGGAACAGAAAAGTGAACTAATGGAGGAGAGAGTTAAGGGAACTCAAGTGTATAGAATATTCATACTTTAATCAGGTAAATCTTTTATATCATGGAGATATTTATTCAGGCCCCATAAGTAAGTAGAATCAAAGCATCTGGGTGATGGTATTCTGTTAACCCAAGTATCATATGCAAATGTCTGTTCTCAGATACTGTATAATGGAATAGACACAGATGAATGATCCCTATAATAACATGTTACCTCAACAATCAGAAATCCAGAATCACTTCGCTTCCCATCCTTATCTCTGGTGCGCTTGGGAAATTCTTGACTCTCCAAAGCTAAAGAAACGTGTTTTCCACTTTTTAACTTCTTCAGAGGCTGTAGCCCATCAGTCTTAGTATCCAGCATCTCCAATCTCTTATTCGAAGAGGCTGTATCCTCGATGGTGTGATTATTAGCAGCACTTGAAGTTCCCAATTGAGGAGGCATCTGGTACCATAGGCAGAGAAGTGAGTGATTATATTGCTTAATGATGTAAAGTTATGAATAATTAGAACTGTGAAAAATTAGATTATAATCGAATCTCCAAGACATTGTGTTAGGAAGACATATCAAAAACTAAGGAAAAGACACGAGCACGTGTCAACTTTTAGCCATATCGTGGTTATCCCCCAGTAAGCAACTACTCCCAAGGTTTGGACACAAGGTTATTATTAACACGACAGATAACCATTGAACTTGGAGCAGATTATTTAGACGCACTAAAGGGAAATAGTGTCACCAAAATTGGAACAGAAGGGCTACTGCTTATTTAAGAAATAATTATTTTTAACTGAAGGTCTTATATTGTTGATGCATGTTAACGTGAACAATAATTTTAACCTCTGGATCACTTGGCTTTTCAGCTGCTAGTGTTCTCATGTCCACCACGGTCCCCATAATTTCTTTGTTCAGCTCTCTGTCAATAACATCTCCAACAATATCTTCTCCTAGTTTATTGCAGTCTACATCCACAATTAAGTAGTTAAGTTCTTGACGAGTAGTTACCATAACCCAAGTAGAGGAAAAAATAAAGTAACTTACACCCACCATTAGAATGTGCAGTTTCAGCTGGTGAACAATCAATTCTTTCCTCCATGACTTGACTTGATTGATTATCAACTGAGCCAACTACTCTTGATTTACTGATCTGCAAAAGACAGCACCAAAAACAGAGAAGCTCTAGTAAACTCTTTCTCCCCTTCTATTTTCCTACTGTGACACATTTGGTATTAGAAGTCATTTGTTTCCTATAACTTAAAAAGGATTACTCTATCATATATTGCACACCTATTCTACCTTCAATAAGTGATAGAAGACCTATAGAAATCCAAAACAGATAGTACAAAAATGTCACATGAGTTATCATGCAAAGTATGAAAGTAAGGAAGCATCAGCTAAGAAGAAGAGGGTAGAAGTATGTAGAAATACCTTCACATATGCTTTTTGGCTACTATCAGAATTCTTCCGCTTGTTCTGATCAGTAGCACTTGAACTTCCAGACTGAAGATCAGGCATCTGTTATCATGGCGTGCATAAAAAAAAGCCATTTTATTATTTAAGATACCATATGTAGTTGAAATTTGTTAATATCCAAACTTCATTCTATAAAACAATATTTAAAAAAAATCTTTGCTCTTTAGTACAAAATCTTTTCCAAATCTACCTTACGTAATTTATTACCTTTTCATTAGTCGAAAAGGGGGCCACCCACTTTCCGCCAACCCAATCAACATGTAATCTCAAGTCATTTTGAGAAAACTCAAGCTCCTCATTCGGATCCTTAAAAGCGACCCGGAAACGGCTACCTTTACAACCATCACCAACAACAACTGAAGCAACCACTCCTTTCCACCAACCAGCAAGATGAAATGCATCAACAACATCCTTCACCTCAAAGGACCTCTGCTCATCCACCGTCGCAAGCGGCGGCGGGGCGGGTCGTAAGAGGGACCGTTTTGTGATGAACTCGCATTTAGGTATTGATCCACTCACATCTTTTATGTCAGATAAGAGATGCTTGTACTGAACGAAGAAACCCTTTCTTTTCTTTTGGATAGGGTTTGGTTCCACAATGATGGCTTCGTACCAAGCTCCTCTATAACCCACTTCTTCTCTGGTGACTTCCACTTTATTGCCGATGCTGAAGGGCGCCGAATTATTAGTTGGTGATAAATTTCCCATTTCTAACTCCGTTTCCTCCATTGTCGCCATTGTTGCTCCGTGAAATTCTCTTCTCTCATTTCTAGTTGAAGAGAAAATGAGTCTCGGCAGAGAAATGGGATTGTTAAAGGAAGCGGGACCCATATAAGTCCAGGTGTCAAAACAGTGTCCTCACACGTGTCTTCACTGTTATTATTATTTTCTTGGAGTACTGTTTCCACAAATGAATTTGTAAAACTAGGGTGTGTTTGGTACGACGGAACTTTTCATTGTTTGGTTGCACAAAATAATTTGAAAAATATATTCCTATATATCATATTTTTCTGAAATTGGAGTAAAATGACTTTCTTAGAAAAAGTTAGGAAATATTTTTCAAATAATCCACCTACCTCACGTCTAACCCCAACCCCTCCAACTTTAATTTTCTGTTTGTTTCGTTTTCTGCGTCACTCCTCAACCTCGTGACCTCCTATAATTTTTAAATTTTTTTTTGTATTTTTAATTTTCTGTTTTTCTGTTTTTTTGAACCACCCCCGCAAATTTTTTTATTTTTTAATCTTTCAGTTCTGATTTTTTTATTTTTCAATTTACAGGTTCAAAATTTTACGAGTTTCAAAGTTATGAGTTCGGAAGTTTATGTGTTTGGAAGTTTGCGGGTTCGAAAGTTTTACGGTTCAGAAGTTTATGAAATTCTTAGGTTCGGAAGGTTGTTGGTTCGAAAGTTTATGACTTCATGTTTATTGTATCTAAATTATTTATTTTCTTTAATTTGCATACCAAACACCGAAAAACGAGTAAGATTACTACTTATTTTTTAAGAAAATGTTTTCCGTTATACCGAACACACCCTAAAATACAATGATTTTTTGTTATTACGACAAAATCAAATTGAAGTTTACTTAGTACGTAAATTAAAATTTTGTTGTCTCATTAAGTAAATTTCGTATTGCTCAGTATATGGGTTAATCCATTTTACTACTTTCGTTTTTCCTTGCTGTAGCTTAAGAAGAGAATGATTGAAAGACTCTGGTAGAATTCTTTACCGTAAGTTGCTAATGCTTTGAAGTTTTATTGTATTAGAGTCTCATTTTATTAAAGCTCTAGAAAATTGAAGACTTTGTAGCAACTGCAGACGGGGTCGACATGAGACGTCGGTTCTTGATTAACATCCTTTTGCCACTATCTTTCTTTCCGGAAAATGCAGCTTCTATCATTAGTCGTCTATAGAGATTTGGGATTCAGTATTGAATCAATCCAACATTTCGTTCGGTCACTTCAACAGTCATAGCTCCGCACTAGGCTACCCAGCGGTTACCGTGGGCACGATAACTGGTACACCAGAGGTGCGTCCTTCTCGGTCCTCTCGTATTAGGGAAAGGTCCTCTCAATGCTCTAACGCCCACATCGGATATGGACCGAACTGTCTCACGATGTTCTGAACCCAGCTCACGTACCGCTTTAATGGGCGAACAACCCAACCCTTGGAACATGCTATTGTTGAACACAATCGAGTTGCTCACAACTTGAGAGTTTTATTATATAAAACTCAAGAACAACTTTGATCTTACAACTTACTCACACTTAGCAACTTATTTGTTGCTACACTCTTATTTTTGCTCTCATTCTCCTATTTTGTTTTCTTTGTTTTTGCTTGAATGGTTTGGCAAATGAATTGCCTCCTATTTATACTAGTTTCCTAGGGACTAACTAGCAAATAAAATTTATTATAAAAGTCCCTCTATATTTATAAATTAGTCCCTAACCTAGAACTTTCTTCCAACTACCTAGTTCTAGAATTTATCTAGATAAATCTTCTCTAGATTCTTCTCCTAGATTTTTTATCTTTATATTATCTAGAAGATTTCTTACTCTAGAATTCTCTAGAATTCTCTCCCAAAAAATCTTCAAATAAAGTTGGTAATGCTTAAATAATTTAACACTCCCCCTCAATACCAACTTTATTTGTTCTAGCAACCATTCCGAGTGCTTCACGAAATCTCGTGAATCTCTTGTTATCCAGACTCTTTAGAGAATCCCCGAGCTACCAGTCGAGCCTTGTACCGATCAATAGATCCGTCAGGTCGTCTTTTTAGTTTATAAACCCATTTGCATGATATGGGTTTTACATCCTTTGGCTTTTCCACTAAGTCCCAAGTCTGATTTTGCTTTAGGGCGAAAATTTCCTCCTCCATTGCCTTTCTCCATTCATTGCTCTTCGAAGCTTCTTCGAAGGTAGTACGTTCTTTGATATTCTCGACCTCAGTAAGTGCAGCATTTATATATTTAGGATTTGGAAATTTTTGTCGCGTAGACCTTCTCAGTTGAAGTTGCTCGACTTCATGGGATTCTTCTTGAAACTCCTCGGGGGTTTCATGAACTCCAGTTTGCCATGGACTCTTTTGCTTTCCTTTTGGGGATGTCTCTTCTGCAGTCGACTCAAGTTCTGTACGTCCACCTCCATCATCTTGTTTGTTGATTTCTTGTCCTTCTTCTTCGAGTTTATGGTGCAACTTTTGCTCCAGTTCTCTTGAATCTGGTAGTGAGGCTTCATGAGACCACCATGATGATGCTTCATCAAATACCACATTTCTGGACACATGCGTTTTGTTTGTTGTTGGATCACAACATCTCCATTCTTTTCTTTGCTCATCGTAGCCGACAAAAATGCACCTAATTGCTTTCTTATCAAACTTACTACGGAGATGATCTGGCATGAACACATAGCACACGCATCCAAATACTCTGAAGTGACTTACATTGGGTGGCATCTTCTTCAGTTTCTCGAACGGTGAGATAAATCCTAATCTTGCTTGCGGCAGCCGGTTGGTGATATGAGCAACGGTCTTCATGCATTCTGCCCAAAACCTTGCTGGTACATTCATAGAGCATGCTTCTGCATATCTCTGCCAGATGTCTATTCTTCCGTTCTGCTACTCCATTCTGCTGTGGGGTGTTTGGACACGTCAATTGCCGCCTTATCTTATGCTCTTTGAGGTAATTGTTGAACTCATGTGACGTGTACTCTCCCCCATTATCAGTACGAAGACATCTGATTTTCTTTCCAATATCATCCTCCACCATATGTTGAAACTCCTTAAACTTTTCAAATACTTCAGACTTCTCCTTCAAGAAATATATCCACACATACCTAGAGAAGTCATCGATGAATGTTACCATATATCGGTAACCGCTGATGGAAGGCTGCTTAATTGGACCAAGTACGTCTGAGTGTACTAGCTCCAATGACTCCTTGGCTTGATATTTGGATTCTTGATAGGGCAGTTGATGTGCTTTCCCGTACTGGCATCCAGCACAAACAGTGTCTCCTCTGATCTCGAGTTTGGGGAGACCTTTTAACTTAGACTGCTGCATCATGATCTTCAATTTACCATAACTCACGTGCCCAAGACGTGCATGCCATAGGTCAGCAGTCTCATTACTACGGGTCTTGTCTACGTAGGCTGTTTCTGCTGACATCACGTAGATAGACTCTACTCTTTTACCTTGCATCATTGGTGGACTGGTAACTTTTAGGTTTCGGTATATCTTCACATCGTCCGGCCCGAACACAACATAGTTGCCCGAAGATGTTAGTTGCGATACAGACAAAAGATTCTTCTTCATACCTGGAACGTGGTAGACATTCTGAAGTTGTATTTGTCTTGAGCTAGAACGAGGCACGAACAATATCTTGCCAATGTGACTTATATGCATTCTTGAATTATTTGCAGTTACCACTACTCGTCCGCCTTTATATTCGTGTCCGACAACTTCTTCTCGTCACCGGTCATATGATTGGAGCACCCAGAATCAACAATCCAATCATGTTCATAATCGACTAACTTTTCACTAACAGTTGCAAGTGCTAATTCTGTTGTTGTCTCGACAGAGTGCTTGGCGCATGAGTCTTCTTGTATTAGACTTTCATCAACCGCGTAAAAAGTCTCCAAATCCAAAACTTCTTCCTCGTATTCCTTATTTTGGATATGGGTGGCTACATTACCTTCAGCTTTCTTGTACCAGTAATCTCGAGCGTAGTGTCCCTTCTTTCCACAGGTGTAGCACTTGCCATCTTGTCGATTGTTAGCGCCTTGGTTTGCACGCTTGTCGTATCGTCGGCTTCGTTCTCCCCCTGGTTGAGAGCTTCTCTCTTCACCATGTCTTTGGTAGCATTGCCTGTTGAATGGTTTACTGCCTCTTCTACCTCGAGCGTTATATTTTTGCCCTTTATTAAAGAGCGCACTTTCTTCACCCTTTATATTAAGACTTGATAATGGCTTCTCCAAGTCTTCTTCGTTGGCCAATAAATTTTCCAACTCTGATATAGTTGGTTCGGTGGCCCATCCACGTGTGGCTGTGATGATCCCTTTATATTCCGGCTTTAGGCCATGAATGATAATTCTCTTCATTCTTGCTTCCTTGATAGCATTTTCAGGATCCAACTTCGATATCTCAT
>MCJB01000725.1:137652-158228 GCA_002018475.1 Nicotiana obtusifolia | reverse complement strand
TTTCTTGAATTACGGCCGCTCTTGATCGACCCGCTCTGATACCAATTGTTGAACACAATCGAGTTGCTCACAACTTGAGAGTTTTATTATATAAAACTCAAGAACAACTTTGATCTTACAACTTACTCACACTTAGCAACTTATTTGTTGCTACACTCTTATTTTTGCTCTCACTCTCCTATTTTGTTTTCTTTGTTTTTGCTTGAATGGTTTGGCAAATGAATTGCCTCCTATTTATACTAGTTTCCTAGGGACTAACTAGCAAATAAAATTTATTATACAAGTCCCTCTATATTTATAAATTAGTCCCTAACCTAGAACTTTCTTTCAACTACCTAGTTCTAGAATTTATATAGATAAATCTTCTCTAGATTTTTCTCCTAGATTTTTTATCTTTATATTATCTAGAAGATTTCTTACTCTAGAATTCTCTAGAATTCTCTCCCAAAAAATCTTCAAATAAAGTTGGTAATGCTTAAATAATTTAACAGCTATAGCCCCAGGTGGCGAATAGCCAACATCGAGGTGCCAAACCTTCCCGTTGATGTGAGCTCTTGGGGAAAATCAGCCTATTGTCCCTAGAGTAACTTTTATCCGTTAAGCGACGGCCCTTCCACTCGGCACCGTCGGATCACTAAGGCCGACTTTCATCCTTGCTCGACGAGTGGGTCTTGCAGTCAAGCTCCCTTCTGCTTTTGTACTCGAGGGCCAATCTCCGTTCGGCCCGAGGAAACCTTTGCACGCCTCCGTTACCTTTTGAGAGGCCTACGCCCCATAAAAACTGCCTACCTGAGACTGTCCCTTGGCCCGTAAGTCCTGACACAAGGTTAGAATTTTATCCTTTCCAGAGTGATATCTCACTGATAAAAATATCTAATTCTATTGAGTTGATTCCATCTCCTTGACTTTGTTCACATTTAATAGCAGCTTGCTGGTCATGAACTCCTGGAATAGATATTTAGGACTTAATAGCGTTTTTAAGACTTTAAGTTTGGAATTGATTTTCCTGTTAAGAAAAGGGAAACAACATAGATTGTGTAAAAACATTAACGTGCATTTGCAAACTAATAAGTAAGGGTTGCCTCATTATTTTTACTCTTCGAATACAGGAAGAAGGCTCCTTATGCATGTCATTTCTATTGTTTTAACAAATAATTAGGAGAGCGTTTGGACAGCGGATTTAGTGTCAATTTATGGACTGATTGTAGCATTAGCACTTTTATTTGCGAATCCTTTTATTTAATTTTAGCTTAAAAATATGAAAAATAAATATATTTTTCATATTTTATTGCCTTCGACTTGTCGTTTATTTTTAAAAATTCTATCAAGTTTTCCCTCCTCCAATTCATTATTTTTTGAGAAAAAAATCTACGAGAAGGGCTGATTTGCGGATGAGGAATTAGCGTACTGACTCGCTTTCATCATTCCAATTCAAAGAATTAAAAAAACTTCGAATTCTCAATTCTCTACGACGTCTTGACCATAAAATATTTTCAAGAACAAGCAAATCAAAATGATTTTTGTCTGTATTTATTCTTTGAGTTTGAGGTTGCAGAATGAATTCATCAAAATTATTTTTATCAACATATCTTCTAAAGTAGGTTTATGTTCAACAACAAAAAGAGGTGAGATTCTGCTTTCTTACCTGAGAATACTTACAGGTTCACATGAATATAATAACTTTTAAATTTTATATTTATATTAAAAAAATTCATGAACATATAAAAATATTTAACTTAAAAACCAATACTTTAATTCAGTGATTTATTACATATTAATTTAAAATTACTGTAAAAATCTATAAATTTAAAATCTTAAATCCACCTTTGCATGAGGCTGTTGATTTTCGGATTAACAAAACAATAATTTGTTGTATTTCGTTTGCCTGTGTTAGGTTTACAAGCTAAAAGACAGTGATTATTTGCATTAACAAAACAAATTGCAGTTTTTTTTGACAACATATTCGATCCAAGCAATGGAAGTGGACATGCTTTCTGCACTTTCTCAAATGATCTTGTGATCTCGAGCTTTTGTGCAAATTGTTTCAGTGCTAAGTTTAGCTCATTTGGGCTAAACTTGTAGAACAAACTCTACTTTGTACCTTCTTGGTACTGACATTAATAAAATTACCATTACCATAGCAAAAAATGGAAAGAGGTCAATGTCACCTGGAGCTATCTGTAATCCCACACAACTTTCAGATACACAGTTGGATATTAACAGTCTCTGTCTTAATATTTGGGATCATTCACATAACTTCCTATTTAGTTTCTAAGAAACAATTTAAGATACATAAAAGACTAAAACTTGTATAAAGGGACCATGTGCGGCATGTCAGCATAACCATTACCAGGCACCAAAATGAATTTCTTGCATTACATCAATGAATAAATGTGGCCCTCAGACTCAGAGTAACATACCTTAGGATTGCTCTCTCACAGCTATAACACACAATCACCAAAAGTTTCATCTGTGTTTCCTATATCAATACATATCACCCATGTTTGGCATGCGGTTTGCAAGTGGGTTTTTCTCTCCTTGACGGTCCACAATGGCAGCCTCAGTTGTTGTCAATAGCAAAGACACGCTGCAGTATATATCCAGTTTCTGTTAATAGAATTGAAAGATTTCAATAGTGTTTTACTGGACATGCTGTGATCCTTACCTGGCAGCATCCACTAATGCTGTTCTAACTACTTTCAGGGGATCAATAATTCCAGCCTTGACCATGTGACTATATGTACCTGCTTATGCAAAAGAGCAGTGTTTTAAGTGTAATGGACAACAAAAGTATTCTACGCCCATTCACTTGTTTGACTCGTCACTGAAAAAGTAAAAAAGAACTACTAGATTGTTTGACCCATTCACCTAAACTTTGTTTATAATATTACAACTTTGACTAACATACCATACAATAACTCTCACAACCAGATATTAGAGCAAAGTATAAGTTTAGTAACAATGAGTAGATGTCACAGATAGATTACTTTAAAATGCTGAACTCTATACAGAAGACATTGTCTGGAACAAGGAACTATAGGCATGGAAAAACTAAATTTTTATAACTGTACTGTTCCCCAAGAATCAAAACAATGTAATCTTCCCATGTAGTATAGAGTTTATGGCAAGTTCTCTGAAATTAGGAAAATAGCAAGTTCTCTGAAATTAGGAAAATAGCACTTCCCATGTCCCATTGAGATGGCACAAGTACAATTTTTCAAAACTATGTTTTATACTTTTATTGACAACTTTCTCTAAAGAGTTTTTAAATATCTATATAATAATAAAAAGCAGGGACTTAGATAAGTGATGTGGCAAACCTTAGAAGCCAGGAAAAATATTTATCTTTTTTCTCCTTTTTTTTTGCCTTTTTCTCATTTTTTGCTTCTTTTCCCTTTTTCTTAGTTGTCAAGAGTTGTGACTACATTGAAGAGTTGTAACGAAGAGTCACATGAAGTATCTAATACTAAATAAAGATTATGCGACCTGTCCGTTTTCATTGCCTGAGAAGGCCAAAACTACCCTCTTTTTGATTATTTGCTACCAAAATAACCGTGTCTTCATCTTCTTCTTTCTATTAATTTCATTGATTTTTTCAATACTCCTTTTTATTCTATTCTTTCCCACCAACAACTACGCATACAATTAACATTCCCCAGAAGAATACTGATGAAAATTTTAACCTCTTCTTCAGAACAAGTCGTGTGGTTGCGGTGGTCTTATTTTTTTTCTTCCTGAAGTTGTAGTGGTGTTCCTGAAAGGCGTGCTACATACACATTTATATTTTCTACTGTTCACTCTTTTTTAATGTATATTTCATTAAAGAACTGATTTTCTTCCTTAAGTGGTGTTCTATTTTCATGATTTTTAACATGTTTTCCAACAATAGGCACACTTACCTTTTTGTCATAATCTTCCTCTTTGTGTTTGTTTGCCAGGTTTTGCTTTTCCTTCTCCCATGCGTGGCTTTTTAGTTCATTTGCCTATTTCCGATTCTGGAAGTTATCTTTTGCACTTGCATACGTAATTTGAGAGTTATTTCTTGTTCCGAATGTTACCTTTTTTGCCTACATAATTTGTGTCAGCAAAATTTATAAAATTTAATCTCTATAGGACATGGAAGGCTTTCATTTTTTGATAAAATAGAAGCATGAATGAATTCAGGAATTCTAGGCTTGTAATAGTCTCCAATCACCATTATTTTTTAGGATTGTTGCACTATTGTTACTGGCTTGAGGTATAGTGAAGTTTTAATAGTATTTGATGCTTAAAGAAAGTTCATGATCGAGTATTTAAAATTTTTTAATCTTTCTACGCCTTAACATATTCCAATCTTTTAAAGGTGAAAAATATTTACCTTACTCACGTTAGTTCACTCCTCCAGGTTAAATGCTCAAATGGACTATGTAACGTCAATCATAATGGAGTAGGGTGAATAAGGTGAAAAAATCCAGGAAAGATTATCGGAGGAATGTTTTGGCCTAGAACATTGTTGCTTTGGAAGTAACACCATTACCCTAATTTTGTTTTTTCTTAATTCATTGATGTATTGATTTCTTGGTAATAATAGTTTTCAAATGTTGTTTGTTCTCTTCTATTTCTCTGGTTTGGTGGATTTAATTCTATTTACCCTTTTTTTAATTTTTAATGATTCATTGATGTGTCATATTTGGCAGATCATCCTGGTTTTTAAATGATGTTCTCTTCTTTCTATTTTTTTCTTTTTTTTCCAATTCTGTTTTTGGACATGAAAGTGAAACTTCCTACTTCCTATGTCCACTTTTAGTTGTCCACTTTTAACTTTATATTCCCTTTAAGAAAAAATAAATGAAGTATGTAATTTATAATTTTACCCATAATAATGATAACATTTTCAAAAGTCTTGGGAAATGATAGCAGTTAATGATAAGGGTAAAACAAAAAAAAAAAAATGATCTTTCTCTTGATTTAGTATATATAGATGACAAGTAAAAGTGAAAATGTACGGAGCGAGTATTTGATTTCTACGAGTGTTCTTGAAGTGAAAGCAACAAGGTAATAACTTTTAGTGCCAATTGTCTTATGTTTCTTCTTGAAACAATTTATACATATCATTTTCTCTATTTTGGAATATATAATTAGCCTGGATATTTTGATGTTTTTCATGTATTATACTAATGAGTGTAAGCATTTTGTTTGTTAGTTGCTAAGATTAAGAACTGTACCAATATATATAATAGAAACAGAAATACTGGCATAGAAATAAAATTAATTATATATTTGACAGAGAATTAGGATAATAACATAAAAATTTGTTTCCATGAAGAAGGGAACAAAGTTTTTTATTTTTTGGAGTGACTGTAGGAGGGAGGGAGGAAGAGAAATAAAAGAAGAGAAAAAGTAATTAAGTAATTGTACTCCTAACCTTTGTTTAATTCTAACTTAACAGTTGGCTTTAAGAAGCAAAAGCCATTTTCTTAACCACTCTGCTAATTCAACATATATGTTCTTTGTGACGAAGGTCTTGATAGAAAGAGGAGAAGAGAAGAGAAGATGCTAATCGTAAGGCACAATTTCATCCGATATATTCCTACTCAATTATCTATTACGTGAAAGTTTCCTTTTAAAATTACGATTGCTCTACAACAACAATAACAACCAAGTGTAATCCCACAAATGGGGAGGGTAAAATTACGATAGCTCTATTTGGAATTTTTTTCTTCTTCCAAGAGAGATTATACTTGCGTGTTAATTACTCTTTTCTTTTATTTCTTTAAGGATAGTTTCTTCTATCTTAACATTTTTTTCAAAATAATCATCCAACTGTAAATTAGCTGATGTTTTAGGACTGCGCGAAGCGCGGACAATTTTACTAGTTTTAATATATATGAAAGTCCAATTAATAAATTTCTAAATATATAATTATGATCTCCAAATATCCATTCGTCTGATGCTGAAAACCACTCAAAGAACAAATGGTTTGACCATTGCATACCAAACTGAGTCATCACTCTGAGAGAGGGTGGATTCTGTTACTTGATGACTGATGTGTCGTGAAGATTAATAATTTCCCAACAAAAAAGAAGACTACCATTAGGTAGAACAAATAAATTGTGTTCTCATATAAAATGAACCGAACCAAATTCACTCTACAAATATTAGGCAGCATTTTCACAATGTGATCAGACATAACGAGTTCATGAGATGTGAGGCACAAACCTTTAGCTGCATCAAATCCTAGATTCAGATCATCTTGTTCTAAGAGCTTGCCTAGAACTAAGGCGCCATCTGCACCAGCATTTGAAGCTATTGTAAAAGTAGGTGCCTGTGAGGTGGCAAAGAATTCTGATGTCAGTACAGCAAGTAACCACTTGAACAGAAACTAGTACAAAAAGAAATTAAAATCTAGGAGAAATGAACCTTGAGAGCATTCTCAATGATCTCAACTCCCTTCTTTTGTCCATCATTTGCAGTTTGAAGGTCTTTAAGACATTTGGTTGCATATAGGAGAGCAACACCACCACCTAAGGACAGAGCATTACTTTGTCAGTTCAACAGAAGAAGAGACCGTTTATTCAATAAGATAACATACCTGGAACAATGCCCTCTTCCACAGCAGCCCTTGTTGCATTTAAGGCATCTGTAACCCTATCTTTCTTTTCTCCAACTTCTGCCTCACTGGCCCCTCCCACCTGAAAGAGCGTGCAGATCAAACTAGAATGCGTAGAGTGTAACTGAATGAAAATGTTGGATGCTCAAATCCTGAGGAATATACCTTGAAAACAGCAACACCACCAGATAGTTTTGACAAACGCTCCTGAGCTTTCTCCTTATCAAACATGGCACTACTATTTTCCTTGGCTATCCTTAGCTGTTCAAAGATGCAGAACTCGTCAGTGTTTAATCTACCCAGGAACATTGGACTGACAATTACATCTAATCAAGCAAATCTATAAAGCCAATGACTCTTTGCCAGATATGCCCAGAGAGAGGGAATTCAGGCCTTCCACATAAGAATTTTGAAATACAGCAGAATGAAAAAATTCAAAGAGGAAAATACAGAATACATGACAGACTACCTTTGCACCTTCTCCCGGCTGTTCAAAGGTATGAAAAAGTAGATACAGAGGAAGTGGATACAACAGCCCAGTAATTTCCGTATGACCTAAAAGAAAGAAGGGGAAAAAGCATCATCACCTGCTCACACCTTTCTTCAATTAGCTTCTTGTCTCCACCTCCATGCAGAACTAAGGTGTCATCAAGGGAAACAGTAACCTGCTCAAAAAGTGAAGAGTTGTATGCTATGCATGTATGTAAACATTTCAGATTGTGCAAAATAACACTGAATGAACAAACCTTTTTGGCAGTACCAAGCATATCAAATTGAACTTTGTTCAGATCCAGACCACGTTCTTCACTAATGACCTGATAAAACATTAAGCATTTGAAACTATAGAGACAAACCAGCAATAAATCAGGGCATGAAACTGTGTCTAACCTCTCCTCCAGTAAGAACTGCAAGGTCCTCCAAGTTGGCTCTTCTATTATCCCCAAAACCAGGAGATTTAATGGCACAGACCTAAAAAGCATGAAAATGGAAGATATTCTGGGAATGATCGGGGGAGTAACTACAAAAAAACAATGCGCCGAATAATCAACCTCAAATTTATATGCTGAAATAATATAACCAAAAATGAAAACAAGGCCAAAGCTGGCTCTTCTATTATCCCCAAAAGTAGGAATGTTAATGGCACAGACCTGAACATAACTTGAAAATAAAAGATACTGTGGGTACAAGCGGTGGACTAATTACAAAAAAATGAAAAAAATCCATATGCTGTAACAAAATAATCAAAAATGAAAACAAGGCCACCACAAATATGGCTGCATAGAGAAAGTTTAATACCTTAACCCCGGCGCGATGCTTGTTTAGTATAAGCATAGCTAATGCATCACTTTCCACATCTTCAGCAACAACTAACAGAGGCCTCCTTCTCTATGACATAGACAGAAAAAAATACTACAATGATTAATTCACACGTATTGCAAAAGAACAATTTCTTTACATTTTCAAAGGTATCCATTGGTGCAGCTATTATTCAACATATGTAACTTGCACACATATTTTATCGCATTAAAGTAATGTGGCACTTGTGGCCAGGCAACATGGCTGGCAGGTTCCCTTCCCAAGATGGTCAATTAAGCTCTTTTTCAGCTTTTGCCTAATTTCTTTGCCAGGACTTTTTCTCCTTATCATAGTGAATACACTTTTTTAATATATAAGTATTCTGATATATCTTCATAATCCTTTGCCTCTTATCAAACAAATTTTTTCTTCATCTAGAAAAGAAAATGGAAAAGATATGCATCATGCTTTCTGATGAAGAACATACTTAGAAGTTAGAAATTACTGATCCAGAAAAAGAAAAAAGCACATACACACACACTCAGAAGATACTGGTTACCTTAACAGCAAGCTCCAATATCCGCACAATTGAGTTCAAGTCTGAGATTTTCTTGTCATGAATGAGGATCAATGGATTTTCCAGTTCCTGTTTACATACAAGTCAAAATATCATGTTGTGAACTTTATAAGTTGATACAGGATGTAGAGATAGTTGCATGGCACGATGTACGCATTGGCTGACACAGCTACTTTCTATGACTTGTAAGTCAAGAACAAAAGAGGAAAAGATGCCAATCTCTGCTAAGAAATGGAATAGAATGATTGGGGGGAGATCATGAGAATGTTTTGGTTTTCTGAGGTACTAATGAAAGTTGTTAGCATCAGAATCATTAAATCATTCTTCTATGCTTCAAGCCACTGACGACATTTGGAGAAATCTAATTCTACAGTTCAGCGTACAAATTGGGGGGAAGTTCTCAGTCGTAGAAATTATTACATACACATCTTTGAGTCTTCGCATCTGTGACAAAATAAGGAGATATGTAACCACGGCCAAGCTTCATGCCTTCCACCACTTCCAACTCATTATCTAAGGTGTTTCCATCCTGTTAATTCAAAATATTTGAGGTTTCAGTTTCAAGCTTAAAATGTATTTGTATCAGAAACACCAATATGAGCATAACTTACAGCAACAGTAATCACCCCTTCCTTCCCAACTTTTTCCATGGCTCGAGCTATTAATTCCCCAATTTCACGTTCACCATTTGCAGAGATAGTAGCCACCTATTGGAAAGTAAGATATTGAACTCTCAAAAAGGGGACCATTTAGGGTAAAAAGAACATGTAAGAACTCCACTTGCTTTTCTGAGTTAACAGCACTAGCTTTCAATCTTAAAGAAGTTATAAGGAACATACAAATTTACAGGTGCATCCAGAAACTAGTTCATTTTACAAGTCATGCAGTTAAATTCCAATCATAGCATCATTCTTGAGCATAACTTGTAAAGATCTGGTTTTAGCTCTAATGTAGGGAAAGAAAATAAACGTAGTGTGTTTTCTAGGAAAAGGAGAGCAGCGACAAGAAAAATTATGGAAAGAAACCAGAAGGGGAAACCGTCATTTCATCGTATTTTCAGAAAGATGAATTTTTCCCGGTTGACAAATCAGCTTGGAAAACAAAGAGTCAAAACCACAACTACAACTGGAAAACTGAAATTGGAAAAGCTGTATTGACTTGTAGGAACAGTTGGTGACGTGGTTTTGCCTGAAACTGAATTATAACTTGCAGAAAGTAAGGATTAATAAATGCTCAGATTTAAATCTTATAAGTTTGTCCACAGCCCTATCTAGTTTGGCATCCCCAAATATATGAGTTTGAGGCGTAGTCTATTGATAGATTGGTTGATGTGTTTGTCCACAGCATGATCCAAGTTGGAGATAGAATCTCTATTAGCCCTTCACCTGTGTAATCTCCTCCGGGGTGCTAATCATGACTGCTCTGCTCTTCAAGTCAGCAACAACAGCATCAACAGCCATGTTAATACCACTACGCAAATCCATCACGTTTACACCTGCAGCAACAGCTTTGCAACCTTCTGAGAAAATTGCCTGAGTAAGCACAGTTGCACAGGTGGTACCTGTTATCACATGGCATCCATTTTAGAAAATTCGTCGACATACATAAGCTTGGTAAGACCCTACAACCATCGCAATCAAAAAGTGCACCTCAGCGTATCAAGACTACGATATATGCTAAAGATTTCTTTTTAGGAAGAAAAGGTGATGAATATAAAAGGTCCTTTACCATGGCAAAATGTATCTGATGTAAGTTGAAACATTTACTATGATTCACGAATAAGCTAATCCAAAGTAGAGATCTTACCATCTCCAGCAACTGAATTAGTAGCATTAGCAACCTGCTTCACAAGATCAGCACCCACATTCTTTGTCTTATCCTTAAAGTTGATGCTCTTGGCTACAGTGACACCATCCTTTGTGACCTTAGGATTCCCTTGGCTTTTCTCAATAATCACGTTACGACCCTGGATTGTGAACAAAGAAGACGAAGAATAGTCGTAAGTATGATGACAACTCAGGTTATTCTTGTCAAATCAAGAGACCTTGTGAAACACAATATTCTTAGATGTTTTAGACATTCTCAATATTCATTTAAATCTTGGGAGGAAAGTCATTATAGCATGTAGGACCTTTAAGAAGAAAAGGATGACAAAGATAAGTGAAATCCTAACATCCGCTAGTGTTATAACCACCGCTACCCAATAATCAAAATTAGTAAATCTTAGCAAACACCATTTTTGCATCCCTTTGGGTAGGTGAATAAAAAACATCACATTCCAAAAGTTTCTGCACAGGTCACTGGTGAAAATTGAAACTCAAAAGCCCATCTTTTTCTGTCCAATATGGTTTTTTTCTTCAGCAAGTACTCCATAAATATGAAATATATCAAGTAGTATTCATATCAAGTACAGCATGTGAAAATCAGAAAAAGAAAAAGCTAAGCTCCATAGTCCGTCTCATATGTATCATATCACTAAAGATGTCAAATTAGTTTCCTCTTTTTCAATTAACATTAAGATCAAATTCAAAAATTCGACCAACAACAACGACATACCCAGTGTAATCCCGCATTGTGGGATCTGGGGAGGGTAGAGTGTATGCAAACCTTACCCCTACCTTGTGGAGGTACAGAGATTATTTCCGAAAGACTCTCGGGTCAGGAAAAACAATTCTCAGCAGGTTTGAATTGGAGAACAATAATAAGGAGGTCATCTCGGAAATACTAAATATAGGATATCAAGTATAAATCTTATTTATTACCTTTGGTCCCATTGTGACTTTTACGGCTTCTGCAAGCTCATTAACCCCTTGTAACATGGCCAACCGTGCCTGGCTACCAAAATTGATATCCTTTGCAGCATAATTTCTTCTCGAAATAATCCTACTGGCAGCCTTTACCACAAAAAGTAACAACTAATAAGTAAGTAATAAACAAGAACTGTAAAACACCCAATTAACCCAATCTATTATTCAGGCATAAATTCTGCACTCCAATAAGATAATTATACCGAGCATTATCAAGAATTAGATTAAATGTTGTTGCAAGGTAAAGAGTAGATATTTTACCAATTTTCTGGAAGTTGAGGACCTGACAAGAAGCAAAAATATAATTGTGAGTGCCCAAAATATAAGTGTTTGATATAAATGTGACACAACGTTATATACCTGATTGATGAAGCAACAACTGCAGCAGCTCTGAACATTTCCCAATGATTGCAATGTGTTGTAAAAATTGATAAGATAGAACAAAAGCAGATTTCGGAGTAAGGGGAAATGGGAGAATTGAGAAGAAAGTAAGGCAGCTGTAGAGAGTTCCAGAACTGATACAGAAGTTCTCCACGCTCTCACTGTTTCGTGTTTGAATGCTTTCCGTAGGGTTTAAGGTTTAACAATTCGTTTTAGTACAAAGTACAAACTACAAACATATTAGTGACTTTAGGTTTGGTCGAGTTTTCAAAATTTACTTACTATTTTGAAAATATTTCTTTTCAGATAAAGTTTTAAAGTAAATACGTTGAAAAAGTAACTTTTATAATGAAAAATAAATTGTGTTCGACTCTCAAAAGTAATTTTGAATATCAAATTACTTTCTTTTGAAATACTAATTATTATAGTACAACGCGTATTTACTACCTCACGAGCAGTCAAACACAAACACCTGAGATGGACTATAGGTGGCAAATAAATATTAAAAAAGAAAAAAGCAATTGAGATCTTTGAGTTTTTTGCATTCCAATTTTGTAAATCAGATGTTCCAAAACTTTTACTACTAGCATTTTTATTGAGCAGATCAACAAAACTTGAACTTGAGCGGAATTCTTCACTGAATGAGAATAATTTTGATGGAATACTTGTTGGTATTGAAGTACCACATCAACATCATATGATTTTTTTTTTAATCGAATCCATTAGGCAGCATGTCTAGTGTTAATTTTTATATATATAACATAAAATACAAAAATGAAGGAGGACATAGAGATTACCTCCTAATAGAAAAGATGTACACTCTTGATCATCGAGACTTTCAACATCATATGTTAATATACTACAAATGAGGACAACAATACGTTTTCACAACATCTTTCATTTCAATTTCCTTTCTCAAATTTTGCAGTTTTTGAGATCTTTTCAAAGAGTACCAATAATGTCTGACGAACATACTAATGTTTTTTTTTCATTTTTCAATTGTAAAACTTTACCAAAACAGAGTTTGTTTTTCTGATGAAGTAAGATGCTATATTGCTGGCATCAAGAAGATGCAATGAGTAACGAGGGATCGTACCATTCGAGTCCTTTTTTTCTTGACTCGAAATGGGAACAAGTTTGAAAAAGGATCTTAGAGTGTCTAGGGTTGGGCCAGGAGGGTCTCTTAATGCCTTCTTTTTTCTTCTCATTAGAGTTATTTCACAAAAACTTGCCAGGGTAAGGAAGAAGGGGGGAACAAGCACACTTGGAGAGCGCAGTACAACGGAGAGTTGTATGCTGCGTTCGGAAAGGATGAATCGCTCCCGAAAAGGAATCTATTGATTCTCTCCTAATTGATTGGACCGTAGGTGCGATGATTTACTTCACGGGCGAGGTCTCTAGTTCAAATCTAGGATGGCCCAGCTGCGCCAGGGAAAAAGTGAGATGTTAGCTCCATTGCAGCATGTCTTAAACAAAGATCAGCGAGCTAATAAAAAATATAGAGCACGGAAAAATAGGCTGTCAAGCCAGGGTAAGAAAACTAATAAAATCAAGGAAATGGCCTACATTATTTACACGAGTAAGATTACTCCAGCTAAACAGATTCAGTAGACATCTATTCAGGAAAACCGAGTTTGTTCATACTTTAATTTGTACAAAGTATTGGTCAGCAGAAGGGTGAAGCCGCTGACCGTTCAAAGTCGAGTTGAACTTGACGTATTTCATCACGAACCGTACTCTCTTCAGATCTCAATACAGAAATCACTTGATCCTTCATCTCTATCCTTTCCTTGGCTGACATAAGTTCTTTCTCCAGATCTTTTACCTTCATAGCAATTTTACTGATCTCTTTTTCGGCTTCTTCTCTCTCAAGACTGCAGTCCCTGATTCTGCCCTTTATTTCATCAAACTTGTTTTGGAATTGAATTTGCCTCTCGCTGTTCAACAGATCATCTAATGGACATTTAATCTGCATTACATCAAATCCACATTCCTCCAAGTCCTTGAGACATGTCTGAATGTCATTGATGACCATTGAATTTTTAAGATCCGCAATGGTCAACTTTGATATCTTATCACCAAGGAAGGCATACTTTAGCATCATTTGTAAAGCTAGTTCTTCTCGTTTCATCTCCTCATGTGCTGCTAAGGGTGAAAAGTGTGGATTTTGTGGAAATTTTGTAAATATTTCCATAGATTCAAGTGAGCTCCAAACAGTAGAATTTTTCTGAAATGGCAGTGCCAAGCTCGGCTCAGGAGTTGTGATGGAACTAAGTGCAGCATCTGGCCATTCATTAGATTGCCAAGGACTGTTACAGGCACATGGTTGGACTGCTGTAGGAGAAGCTCCTGCAAATACTGACTGGTAAACCATGCTACTAAGGGGTCATTTGGCGTGTATAAGAACAGTGCTAAATAAGGTGTGTTAGTAATGCAGGGGTCAGTAATGCAAGCATTAGTTATACAAATATTATTTCTCATCCACTATTGGTGTGGTGCATTAAAAATTAAAATACATTGCATAATTTTTGAAAATTAGTTGTTTACAAAAAAGTACTAAATATTCTTTAGCTTTAAGGGACTTTAAGAACAATTTTGGCCTTAACCATACTAATGCATGCATTAATAGCTTTGGTATTGCTAATACCAAATAGGTTGTATAATTAATGAGCATTAGTAATACATAGGTTGAAAAAATATACCAAACAACGGATTACTAATACCAAAAACTAATGCATGCATTATTCTCTCTACTGCATCCTACCAAACGACCCCTAATAGGCTAAAGAACAACATGATCTAGACGTAAAATAACTGAAAACTGCAAGATACCAGAAATGAAAGGCACAAGCACCTGAGTTGGGCAAAAAGGATAACCTGCAGCCCTTGCTTTTATTAGAAAGTGAGATTTCCTAATTTTAGAAACCCCCCTCTAATATTCAAATAGTTTTTCAAATAATGCAGGAAACCTGGAGTTCACACTAAAGCTCTTGCTACAAAGGAAGTCTGATTAAACTTCCTCAATAAGAATTCAAACAAGCAGGAATAATTTAGCATTAGAACGCAATTTCATTGAGAACCATAAATTTCAAAACGGAGATGCTTAACACATAGGTTATCAAGAATCGTTAAGATGAGCAGAAATATTGTGTCAAAAGGCATTCTTTACCTGCAGAAGTACTAATCCCGTTGGTTGAAGTCAATTCAACTTGATTTGGTTGCATTCCGTTCGTTAACCGTGTCATGGAGTGTGCTCTCAGGTACTTGTTTCTCCCGCCTATCATCAAGTAGAACATTTTGCAATGATGCAGTGAGCCAAAATAAAAGGTACAAAGTCAGTTACCTTCTAGCACTGCCAGTTTTCCATGATCAGATAGATTCTTAGTACTTTCTTTGACGCTATCCTGAATGAGAAAGCACAGAAAATAAACACCATAATCAATCAGAAATGAACAGAAAAGTGAATTTATGGAGAAAATCAAGGGAACTCAATCGTATGGAATACATACTTCTATCAGTTACATATCACCAAAATCCATATTTTGGCCCATGCTGTAGGTAAAATATAAGCATCAGCATGCATTATTCTGGTACTAGGTCTAATTTTTTAGTACGGGAAAAAGAATGTCGATTATAGATTCTAATTACCCTATAGATTTATGGCAGGTGAATGAGCACCATTATAAAATGTTACCTCAACCATCTTTACTTTTGGGTCAATTAGCTCCCCATCCTTATCTTCTTCGTTCAGCTCTCTGTTGATAACATTTTCAACATCTCCTTGTTTACTGCAGTCTGTATCTGCAGTTTAGTTGAGTTCTAGACAAGTAGCAATGAGTCCCAACTAGGGAAATTTAAAATTTAGAGTCACTTACCCCTATCGATAGAATGTGCAGTCCCGGCTGGTGAACAATCTGTATTTTCTTTCATGACATGACCTGATTGATTATCTACCCAACCAACTTTTCCCCGTCTCCGAGTCTGCAAAAGTTAAACAAAGTACAACAATGGTCAAGCTATAGAGAACTCTTTCTTCCTTATCTTTTCCCATTATGATACATTTGTTATGCAAATTAACAGATTTCGTTTAAACACAGCTGAAAACAGTCATATGTTTGAATAGGTTTATCCGAAAATCAGATAATCTGAATATTCTTTGTCGATGATCATACCAGACGCATTAGAACTCAGCGAAGTTCAGTTTAACATAGACGCAAAATTAGATCAACCCGTGCCACGAAGGCATTAGTCTAGTGGTAAAAGAGATGTGTGGGTTAGGAGCATGTCACAGGTTTGAACCCTGCCAAAGACAAAAGCCTGGTATTTAAGTGGAAAAGAGTAGAGGGGGCAGGCTCACTATCCATCGAGTTTCGAACCACGCGTCATTGGCGCTTGCGGGTTTCTTGGTATTAAAAAAAAGATCAAGTCGCAAGATATCAGGGAAAGAGGAAATTAAATTATTAAGTTCAGGCTGGTCAAGCAGTAGCAATAATAAATCTCATTTTCACAGTTGACAAACTGAACAAAAAGATTGACAAACCAATTTGATATCTGACAATAAACCAATTTTTGTATATTTTCGCATGTTAACAAGATTTTTCCTGCATGTTCAGGGGAAGAACTACGCTCTAACAGTTATTGTTGAACAGTCTTAGAAAGCAATGGAGCACAGCATGTAACATGGAAATCAATTACGATTAGAAGTCCTCCTACCCTTGTTACCTAAGAAAGAACCACTCTATCAGGTATTGCACACATGTTATACCTAAAATAAACAATAGATGACCTAGATAAGCCCAAAAATGATAGAGCAAAAATGCAAATGATTATCGTGCAAAATATGGGAAGATGATGCATGAGCTAAGAAGAAGAGGGTAGAGACCAAAGGCCTGGGTAAATGTTGATTATCCGATGCTTCCATAACTTTTCTTATACTTCTTAATTTCTTCACAGGCTTTACCACATCGTCTCTAGATTCAGAAATCTCCAAATTCTTCCAAAGCTTCTTAGAATCTGATGTCCCCTTGTCGGTTTGATCCTTTGCAGCAGTTGAACTTCTTTTTCGAAGAGCCACCTGATATCAACGGCATAAAAGCAAGTAATTTTGTTACTTAATGCAATATCCTGAATGAATAGACTCTAGTCTCTAGCTGTGAATAATAGATGTAGCATCACAACTCCCAAGCCCTCGAATTAGCGATAAAGCATCAGAAGTGTAGTGAAATCCAGTGAGAAATATCTTAAGACCTTGAGCTAGGAAAACATTTCTCAATGGAACAAGGTGAGATATATGACAGATAACATCTCCCAATAGGCAACTGCTCCCAAGGTATTGACATAACATCATCATTAACATGACAGATAACCATGCTTAAAAGCAGGTTATATTTAGGCATTCACATGACCAGCTTAGATTGTAACGTAGAAGTTAATGAAAACATCACAAATCACATGCTTTACTATTCTACTAGCAAGTTCTATTCTTCCAGTGGCAAAATGACCTGCTCCCTGTGAAGGTGCTCAATTCTGCATTGGTTCTACCTTCTTGTATTTGCAGGCGCCTATAAACTGCCAATCCATTTATAATTGAATTAGTAGCCATTCATGTATTCCGATTTACACATTTATACTCTCGCCGACATGACTTTGAAGTAGCCGGTGAATTATAGGATGTAAATCACCTAGCAACATCGAAGTTATTTATTCATAAAATAGTAATGCCAATTTATTGACTGATATATGGGCATAGAGGTGTGGATCCATCTAACAAATGTTTATACTCAACCCAGAATCCACATTTTCCTTTTTGGCCTTTAGCCCAAGTTCTGGACTTCGGTGATAATTGTGGCGTCATACCAAGCTGAACTCAGCTCTAACCCGTTTACTCCCTTGGCGGCTAACACTTGAGAACCGATGCCGAAGAGCTCAAGAAATGATTTACAACTATTACGAGGTGATGCCATCGGGTTTTCCATTTCTACTACTAATTTTTCCTCAATTATCTTCATCGTTGCTGCAGTGAGGTGAAATGTCCAAGCTTAAACAGTTTCAGAAGGCTAGGTTTTTGTTAAAAATGTAAAGAGAATTGGAGTTTTAATTAGGTTTTGGCTTAAAAACTAAAGTAGCTACTAGCAAGTACCACTGTGTAATTGATTCAAATTTCTTTTGGGATTATTACTTAATGAAATTCAAGGAAATGTAGGAAAAACAAGTTTCTAGTTGTAGTTGGGTCGTGGAAAAACTATCAACAATCGTCAGCCTTATCACTAATGGTTCCATATTCATCCTCGAGTTTTCCAAATACAGAGAAATAACAAGTAAAAAAATAACAAAATGAGAGAAAGAGAGAAGAGAAACTAACCTTGAATCGGACCATCCTCAAAAGCTTCACGCTTTCACCGGCATCAGCGAGAAGAAAGGAGGGCAGAACGGCAAGGGTTTTCCTTCTGGGAAATTTAAGTTGTGGTGACAAAATGGTGCCATGGTTAAATTTGTTTTAAAAATATGATTAACTAAATTTGGGATTGAATTGTAATTTTTAAAATTTATAATCTTTTAAAAAATATACAAAAGTCAATGAGTTAAATCTTTCCTTTTAAGTTATTCATTTTATTTCAGAAAAACAAAAGCAACTTAAGTTCTTTTCTCTCCTTTCGGTTCCTTCTTCTTTCTGTCTCTCCGAATCAGCGACCACCGCCATTGATGCTGCTCGTTCCTCTCTCCATCATTGCTCTTGCTGCTCATTTCTCTCTTTCTCTCCATTGTTGTTGCTTCTCTATTCATCCTCCGATAAACTTTTTTTTTCACTTGGTTCAAAAGTTAGAATTTTGAAATCAGAGTTTGAAATTGATGATTTTGATTAGAGAAGATGAAGAAGAGCATGGGTTTTTCTTGAATGTTGTTTGTTTTGTTGTAGTTTTATGTATTTGTTGCACTTATTGGGGTTTGTGAGTTTGTAAAGAGTAATTGTGATTGCGAAGTTATGATTTTTGGTGCTGTTTTTGTTCTTCTTATCCTTGTTATTTCGAAAAAAAAGGCTTGCAATTTTGTTGATGTTTTCCAACAACTGAGGTTACCTGTTGCATAAAATTCAACACTTGTTTGACAGTTGCAAACATCTGCTGAGGTTGCATGGTTAAAAAGAAATTCTATTTGGTGTATTTTTTTAAGCTGTGAGTGAGATTTGTGATTGTTGTGTGTTTGTAGTGAAATATAGATGTTTTTTAGTTAAATTTAGATTTTCGCTATTGTTGTTGCTGCCATGCTGAGGTTTAGATAAGTTTTGATTTTATCCAACAGCTGCTGGATAAAATCAAAACAATTATTGAGGTTTTTGTAGCAACTGAAGTAGTTGGTGTAGCATATTAACAAGTTGTTGCAAAAAAATCAAAACAGTTGCTAAGTTGTTGCTACTGTTTTTCTATTTCCAACAGGTTAATATTCTGCCACAAAAAGTAATAAATTGTTGCAACATATTCTTAATCTGTTGAAACAACTGATTACTTGTTGCAACATAAACCTTTTCTGTTTTACTTTGAGTGTTGCACTAACCAATTAAAATTATTTTTTTTATCTCATTTGTGTAGATAAAATGCCTCGAGTTAAAAGAAAAGTAGTGAAACCAAGTGGGGAAGAAAGTAATAAAAGAGCTAAGGTGCAAACATCATTAGATAAACTTATGACTGCTATTTGTCGATCAGCAGATGAGAAAAGATTTAGTGATAGTGGGGGCTTCAGAAAGAGAGGAAACCCATGAACCCTCCGTTGGGCATGAAGAAGAAAGTGATAAAAATGAACAAAGTGAAGAAACTAGAGAAGAAAGTGAAAAAGATGATGAAAAATCTGCTGAAGAAGATGAAGAAAATGCTGAAGGAGATGAAAAAGAAGGAGATGAAGAAGAAGTAGGTGAAGAAGAAGGAGATGAAGGAGGTGAAGAAGATCTCAATAGACCTTCGATTGAGGAGGTCATTAAGAGTTTCAATATTGAAAAGTACGGCGTGACAATGTCGCTGAATGAAAATAAGGATTTGTCAGGTGATTTTGTGGTTAGATCAACCATGGGCAAGGGCTTTGACACCTTCAGGGGCATTCTCCGGCAGCAGGGGTTAGAGAATTTCTTTAGGGCTAGCTGCTTTGGGCCCTATTTAGATTCTCCTGAAGATACCGGTGCCCGATTTCCAATGACGATGGTTTCTGAGCTTTTGAAGCGTAAGATTATTTGTGATAGGAAGGATGAGATTTGGATCAATTACTGTGGCATGCCGGTTTACTTTGGCATGAAGGAGTTTGCCATAGTTAGCAGATTGAGATGCTATCCTTGTGAGCCTCTTCCTACTGTTGTATTAACCAAGACAACCCAGACTCCCATGGCAACCAAGAAAGCAAAGGGTTCCAAAAGCTAAGAATGACGTCTCCTTGGTAGACTTAGTGAGAAAGAGCTACATTAACAAGAAATTGTTGCAAGATTTGGAGTCCAAATCTTTTTCAAAAAAACACAAGGAGTCACTATGCTTAGTTTGGTTTGTGCACAATGTTCTTTGGGCAAGAGACGTAAACTGCAACATACCACTTAGATTGATTAAAATTGCTGAGGACTATGATGCCTTCAACAACTATGCCTGGGGTTTTCAAAGCTTTAGCTTGACTGTTGAATATTTGATGAAGGATTTGAAGCCAACGGGGAAGACACAAAATCTATATGGCTTCCCTTGGGCTTTCATGGTAAATTTTCTTTAATGTTTTAACTTTTTTTTTTTAATTTCAATCACTATTTTGATTTTTGATGGCATCTTTTTTTTTAGGCTTGGGCATTTGAAGCCATTCCTCACCTCAGGCATCAAGTCAAGGAATACTCCCAAGAAGTCACCTATCCAAGAATTCTTAGATGGCTCACTGCCAAGAACAACACAAAATTGAGCGTCGACCT
>MCJB01000725.1:123543-137619 GCA_002018475.1 Nicotiana obtusifolia | reverse complement strand
CCCCCCCAAGGAAGCTGTAAGCATTAGAACACAACTGATGACTAGTTGTTGCAACAAATTTTATAATCTGCTGCAATAACATATGCATCTGTTGCAACAACCTGATAACTTGTTTTAAATAGGTTTAGTTTTTTATTATCTTCTTTCTTGTTATAGGTTGTGCACCCATGGCTTGTCCCAACAATAAAAGAGTTGGAGATGTCATACCTTGACACCTTGTGCCCATAAAATCTGTGCCTGGCAGATTGATTGATGGGTTGAAAGGGGAACTGGCTGGAGTGATAGCCATCACTAGGGTTGATGATGTTTTAGCTGGTGGTGGTGGTGGTGGTCCTGTAGTTGGTGGTGCTGGTGGTGATGTTGCTGCTGATGATGTTAGTGGTGCTGATGATGTTGGTGGTGTTGTTCAGCCTGTTGATGTTGGTAGTGGTGGTGGTGGTGATGTCCCGGCAAGTACTGCTGGGGAAAAATTAAGAGATGATGATGCTAATATTGGTGGATTTTCTCCATTTGCTAGATTTAGTGAATTTTTCGAATTTGGTGGTAATTTTAGTGGTGGTGGATTGAGTGGTAAAAGATTTGTTGATGTTGGTGCCGGTACCCTTAAGGTACCCTCATGTGCTTGTGAGTGCATTACTTGCAAGGACAAAATGGATAATTTGATTGGAGAGATGGATAAGTTGATTAGAAAAGTGGAGGAATTGGTGCAGGCCCAAGAAGCCACAAGCTCTTCTATCCAGAGGTTGATATCCAAGAGGGGTATCAATCCATCAAAGAATCTTTCCTCACCTTATACTCTTGTTCATCTTCAGAGGAGGGGCAAAGCAATTGCCAAGGCACTTGCATCAGTTAGATCAAGAAAATCTATTGCTACTCTTAGTAAGTCAATTGAGACTCCTCTTCTTGATGTTGGGCCAAAAGTGCTAAAGAAGGTAGACATTTTCAAGCCTGTACATGCCCAAAGAAAGAAAAAGGTTGAGACTGTAATCAAGTCCAAAAACAGTGGCAAAACCTTGTACTCAATGCATGAATTTGGAGCGGCAAACTTCAAAGCTCTACAAGCATGGAAATTTGGTGGGAGGATTGGGTAAGATTCAACACTTGTTTATATCTATGTGATTCAGTATGTTGTTGCAACAAGTAGATTATCTGTTGAATCTGTTGCAGCAGGTAACTAACTGTTTTGCTACTTTTATTTTAGTATGTAGATGAAGTCATTCTTCTAATGTGTATGAGGCAAGTCAATTTCCCTGATTACTACGATTCCACTGACATAATCCTGGACCTCAACTTTTACAACAACATGTCCAAGAGTACGCAGAATTGACAAAAGATAGTACAGTTCCGGATGCCGTGCCTCTGAAGGTTAGACTTGCTGAATTCAAGTGGGATGATGATATGCTCGACTATTGTAGAGGTGTTAGACCCTACCCGAGTGGCTGCTCGTGGGCTGGTACAAAGAGGGTTTTAACAGTGATGAATATTAATGTCACACATTTTGTCACTCTTGAGTTCATGATTGAAGAGGGAGTGATAAATGTGTATGACTACAACGTCCCTGTCTACGAAGAAACTGATTTCTTTTGCTTCATGGAGGCGGTATTGGAATTGTGGCCCAAGTTATTGCAACAGAGTGGCATGTTCTCACACTTACCTGCAAAGCTACTCAATGAATCGTGGGAACTCAAGAGGCTAGAGAATCTCCCCCGCAATGTCATTAGTAGGGCATGTGGTTCGTGGTCAATTGCTTTTATGGAGGCTTTGCTTACCGGCACAACTTTGACAAAACCCGAAAGTCTAATCAATGACAACTCAATTGGGAGAATGCAATGGAGATGGGCATTAGGTATCATTGAAAAGGTGTTAGAGCCCTAAGATGGGTTGATAAATAATTTATTATTTTTGCATTTTTTGGAGCCAAAATGTGGCCTGTTGAACATTTTAAGTATCTATTAGGAGTTTTTTTTATGACATTATGTAATTTAAGTATATATTAGGTTTTCAGTACTTTTCTAAGACATTTTGGTAAGTATATATTAGGTGTTCATTATTTAAGTTGTGTTCAAGACATTATGTTCAGTAGTTCCAGCAGTTTTAACATATGGGTCAGTTGTTGCGATAAATCTAACTGCTGTTGAAGAAGTTTCAACAAGTTGATAATTTGTTACAACAAGTTTATGATCTGTGGCGACAGATGATTTAGTTGTTGCAACAAATCTTCCAGTTGTTGAATAAATTGCAACAACTGACACATTTGTTACAACAAGTTTATAATTTGTTGAAACAGATTCATTAGTTGTTGAAACAAAATTTTAATATGTTTCAACAAGTCAATTATCTGTTACAACGGGTGAGTAACTTGTTTAAATTAGGAACATTTAGTATACAATAAGTATCATTAGAGAAGTTTGTTTACACCTAAATATGGGATAAGCAAGTAGATCTAGTCAAATTACTCCAACGATCGCTTAGAGTTACTCAGTATATGGAGCATTTGTTTTTCCTCGTTGCAAGTGATTCCCCGATTCCACGCCTCCTTTTTATCCGTCTTCTTCCCGGTTTGCTCAGATCAACACGTGGGGTAGGTATTTCTCTCTCTAAAATCTCTATAGGAACTTCCCAAGATTCTTCAGAAGGCACGGGATTCATTTCTTCACAGTATGCGATTACGTAATTCTCCACCCTGTAATACGGAGATGAGTAGTCATAAATCCGCCTTGCAAAGTCTTCACCATATTGGACTCGAAGCGCTGCCATAGCATGTGGGCAAGGTATTTTGTCCAGGTCAAAAACTCTACAAGTACAAGATCTTCTTTGCAGATCGACTGTTGCAACTGAACCGTGGCCGATGACGCTGAACTTGTAGTTGGCAATTTGATGGGCCAATAACTTATTATCCAAGTTGATAAATTTTGATATTTTTTTCCATTGAGGGAACAAAGATGGTTGGTGAGTCGATGAACTCCGTACTCCTCTCATGAAATTTCTCAATAAACCTCCTGTTTATGGAATCAAATAGAGCAGTAATGGGAAATTCTCTTTCAACATTGAACATTGAGTTCATCGACTCAGCAACATTTGTCGTCATAAAATTATACTTGACAAATAAGTATATATTAGTGTTGGAACATGTGGTTGAATCTCAACTGTGTAAAAAAATCACAACAAGTACAGAAATGTGCAAATACCTATTTTCGAGGTAGAATGCCCTGCTCTATCTGTGGAATCCAGCGCGTTCAAGATGTTCGGCAGCCCCAGGAACCAAATCTATGATTTGATTGAAATGGTCATTGAAGACATCT
Source organism: Nicotiana obtusifolia (assembly GCA_002018475.1). Taxonomy (NCBI): domain Eukaryota; kingdom Viridiplantae; phylum Streptophyta; class Magnoliopsida; order Solanales; family Solanaceae; genus Nicotiana; species Nicotiana obtusifolia. The sequence continues at coordinate 134,317 of MCJB01000725.1, read as the reverse complement.
ATGTTGTATGCTTTTGTTGCTTTATAAAATTGAGATACGACCGCCCCATTGTGAAAGGTGGTTCTCAGATTTTCCCCTAGGTGCTTCATGAAAAAACCATAATGATATGTAGGGAAGACAATTGAAACTGCCTTTTTAATACTTGGATGTCTATCAAAAATTATGCACAACTCAGGGGTGTCCTTTATATAGCTTCTCATTTGTTCAAAAAAATATTTGTACGAATCATCACACTCCTTTTCCACTACACAAAATGCTACTGGAAAAATATGATTCTCTGCATCTTGTGCGACTGCTGACAACAACACTCCTTCGTATTTGCTCCTCAAGAATGTCCCATCGACAGCTATGACTTTTTTCATTTGCTCAAACCAAGAATCCAAGCCTTATAGGCTACAAAAAAGTACTTGAACTTCCCATTTTCATCAACCTTCAATACCGTCTTACTTCCTGGATTTACAGAACGAACCATATAACGGTACGCATCAAGCACCGCATACCCGTGCTCATGTGTCCCCCTTGTCAAAGCCTTTGCAATCTCCATGCCCTTCCAAACCTTCCAATAACTTACCTTACAATCCAAATTTGTACGGATTGATTGCCTCATATCTTTTATAGACGGGCCTTTACCGTAAGGAAACTTATCTTTGAAGTATTCACCAATAAATTTCACAGTAGCGTATGGATTATGGCTCGTAATGTGCTCAGAACCACATGTATGATGCTTTATGTAGGTTCTGATACAAAATCTGTCAGAACTTAAAAGCTTCACAGCCCTCAGCCACCACTTGCACTCCGGTTGTACACATCTGAAGCAATACACAGTACGCGAATTAATCACCTTCTTGATTCTAAAATCTTTCCTCAAGTAAGAAAGTTTCAATCAAGTAGCTAGTTCTTCCTTGTTCTTGAATGACACTCCTTTATAAAAACCTGTTTCATCATCTTGAACATGGCTAGACTGCATTGATTGTGTAGTGCCCACTGTATTGCTCGCAACTTCAGGTATAGGGATCGGGTCAGCCCCACTTTCATTATCTGGGATATCCACATCCACCCCATCTAATTCATCATTTAACACATCTTGTTGGTCTTGAGATATATTGTGGTTCTCTACCGGGCTTCTAATAATGTATACCCTTAAAACGGGCCTAGCTACATCATTCAAATAAGCACGCAAACGAACCTGATCATTTATCTTAAATGACAACACCCTCTGATTCTCAAAAGAGCTGTGCATGTAAGTGATGGCAAGATCTTTTGGTTCACAAGTTAATTCGCAATAGGTGATGATTAGGTTCACAAAATCATCGAACATAACATCTCTTTGGACAGTCATCGCTATCGTCTCTAACGTGTCGCTACCCTTCCATCGCCAAATATATGGATTATTCTTCTCGATCCATTCACCATGGTAATCAACCCCTATTGTTATTGAGTCTTCCATTAGTGGTGTTCGAGGTACCTGAAGATATTTTGTTTAACAAAAAATTGGTTATGAGAGTACATACCAATCTATAACAAAATGAAACAACTGCAGCACTTGTTCCAACAGATTATTAACTTGTTGGAACCAGTGGACTACTTGTTGCAACATGTAATAAAATTATTGCAACAACTCACTAATCTGTTGGAATCAGCTTTAGTTTTTTTGGGTAATGTTTCAGACTATTGAATATGTCCAACAGATTGTCGAGTTGTTGCAACAAGTGTATTACTTGTTGCAACAAGTAGTACACTTGTTGCAGCAAGTCAATAATCTGTTGGACATGGCTTTAGTTTTTTAGGTTCTGTTTCAGACAAAAACTGAAGCTCACTCCAACAACTTCATAATCTGTTGTAGAAGTTGCAACAACCACATTACACGTTGCAACAACTACAACAGCTACTGTAAGTTGTTGGAAAATCAGTAGATTTATACTCAGGTGAAAAATCGAAATAAAACAGCATTGTTGTACTTACCAAATGAGCGAAAATCACTTATGAAGTAATTGCCAGTGCTGCACCAACAAAATCCAGTTAAAAAGTTACAAAATCGGATGGTCACGTTTTTTTCTTTCTTGAGCAATAATGGCGGACGAAGAAGAAGAAGAAGAAGAAGAAAGAAAGAAGAACAATGGAATGAGTTATGAAGTAATTCTCAGTGCTACACGAATGAAATTCAGTCAACAAAATTGCAAAATCAGGTGGTCTTGTTTTTTCTTTCTTGAGCAAAATCCAGTCAAATAGAAGAAGAAAAAGACGCAAAAGACGAAGAAGAAGAAACGAGCAGCAGAATAAGAAGAAGAAACCAGAAGAAGCAGCAAGAAGAAGAAGAAACGAAGAAAGAAGAGGCAAAAATGGTGGAAACGGCGCAGGGGCTTTTAATTATATTTGGTGCGTTTTTCCTTTTCTTGGCTCAGTAGGGTTTATATGGATTGGGTCAAAGTGTTAAAAATAAAACTTGAGTTTAAAATGTAAACATTAAAGCTTTGGGCTAAAGTGTTAAAAATATAACTTTGAGGTGAGTCAAACCTCCCTAATCACTAATCCAAAGTTTATCACCCCTACTCAATTAAAAAAACTAAAATTATCCCAACTCAATTTTAAAACTCATTTGTCACCTATAATTAAAAGGCCCTTCTTTCTCTTTCATTGTAGAGCATTTCTGCTTTTTGGTTTTGACAAAATTGTAGAGAGCTTTTTGAATTTGTTTCCTATAGTTTTTAGCAAACATCATTCTGCTAAAGTTGAATTATTTTATTTTATTTCGTAACCATCTTAGACTACTTCGCCTTGAACATGTTCATTTCAATTATTACGATGGTGTCGTTTAGTATGAACACAAGTAACGCATGAATTAGTAATGCAAGTATTAGTAATATAGGGATTGTAGTGTTGGGCTTATTTTTTATTAAGTATTTGGTTCATTGTATCAAAAATTAATTTGTGTTTGGTTTAAAACTGTACAAAATCTTCTTTACTATTATACCCTTGAATATTCTTCTTTCTGTATATAAAGAAATTTCGGAAAATAGTGTGAGAGGCAGTTTAGTAATTTTAGGGTCTTATCCAGGTATAATTAATGCAGGGATTAGTAATTCCTTTATTTTCTTGGTATTAGCTAAACCCTCTCATGAGGTATAAGCAATCCATGTATTAAGTATTGAGCAACCAAACATTGTATTGGAGGGAATAAATTTTTATTCATGAATTATTTTACTTAGTACACCCTACCAAATAACCCCGAAGTATTTTTACGGTTTTTTACCTCGATACTGAAAGGATCACTATAATTTGGAAATTATAATTAAAAAAAGAAATTTGGAAAAGAGATTTACTAATTTTATTATCTCATCGTAAACCAAAATAATTAACAATTTTATTAGGTAAAATGTTATTACATTCATAACACCACCAACTCACCGTACGAGAATATAATGAGATTCTTTAATAAATTAAAAAAGGTCAACCAATGAATAAAAAAAGAATATTTATAAAAATTAATTATAGTAACAACTTTGTCCATATATGCAACAGGAAAAAAGAAAAGATGAAAAAGTAGATCAATATTTCATATGTATTTAGAGTTTCGAAATTTTTATAATAATATAAATAAATAGATAAATAGATTCATGTATATTTTATAGTCATGAATAAAAATACTATAAGGTATGGTTATTAATATTAAACAATGATCTGATATGATATGAAAATAAAGATCATTTCAATCCTTTTTAGATGTTAAAATAACGTAGCATTTGACTTGGGACTTTGAAACTAAAATTTTTTTCTCCTTTTTCCTTTTTATTCTTGAATATTTAATTTTTTTACTTCGACATGCTAGAAATTACTGTTTCCTCGTTATAGTCATGAATAAAATTCATTTTTTCCCTCACTAACTTGGCCAAACAATTTATCTTTGAAAAAGATGATTTTTTCCAAAAATAAACACTTCTAATTTTCAGCTTGCCCAATATGATGTACTGTGTTATATGACCTCATAGTACTTTTCCTAAGTAAAGATGTTTAACGAAAAAAAAAAACAAAATTAAAAGACTCATTTGTCATGTTTCTTCAAAATAAAATGCTAATATCCCACGCTGGAGGGAAAATGTGAAAACACTATAGATTCTCCTAATTTGGGAGAGATTTATAATAATAATAATAATAATAATAATAATAATAATAATAAAAATAAAAATGCTAACATCCAGATAAGGAAATAGTACGTAATTCTATTAGCAAAATACGCAATAAACTATTGTCTATTAAGCTCTTACCGGGATATCTAAAATAGGAAAAACTTTGGTAAATGAAAAATAGCACAATGCATATTTACTTTGTCAGGATCTTTTGAGTTTTTGCAATCTACTTTTCTCAATCAAATGTTCAAAACTTTCACTGTAGTATTTTTGGTAAGCAGATCAACAAAAACCAGAGTTTGTACAGAGCATTGTTCAGCAGAAGGTTTGCTTCAAAGAAGCTGATGCCCTTTCAAAATCAAGTTGAACTTGACGTATTTCGTCACAAATGGCAGTCTCTTTAGATCTCAATACAATGATCTCTTGATCCTTCGTCTCTATCGCGTTCTTGGCAAGCATAAGTTCTTTCTCCAGCTCATTTAACTTCATAGCAATCTTGCTGATCTCTTTTTCAGCTTCTGCTCTCTCAAGAATGCAGTCTCTGATTCTGCCCTTTATTTCATCCAACTTGTTTTCGAATTGTATTTGCCTCTCGCTGTTCAATAGTAGATCGTCCAATGGACATTTAATCTGCATAACATCAAATCCACACTCCTCCAAGTCCTCGAGAGATCTCAGAATGTCATTGATGACCATTGAATTTTTAAGATCAGCAATGGTTAATTTTGATATCTTATCGCCAAGGAAGGCGTACTTTAGCATCTTTTGTAAAGCTAGCTCTTCTCGTTTTTCCTCCTCATGTTCTGCTAAAGGTGAGAAATGTGGATTTTGTGGAATTTTTGTAAATATTTCCATAGATTCAAGTGATCTCCAAACAGTGGAATTTTTCTGAAATGGCAGTGCAGGACTCGGCTCAGTAATGGAACTAAGAGCAGCATCTGGCCATTCATTAAATTGCCGAGAACCGGTTCCAGTACATGGTTGGACTGCTGTAGGAGAAGCTCCTGCAAATGCTGACTGATTAACCATGCAACTAACGGGGTAAAAGAATAAAGTGATTTTGATGTAAAACAACAATAGAAAACTGCAAGATATCAGAAATGAAAGGCACAAGCACCTGAGTTGGGCCATTTTTAGTTGGAGCTGTCCAAATTATTCTAGATCTAACCAAACAGTTCAGTCTCCTATGGGAGAAGGGGGAAGGAGGAGCTCGATTGATTGTTGCATGTGAATATGAACATTGGAGTTGTCAATTCTAAAGCTCAGGAGGCTGGTTCAACTACAAATTTGATTGGTAGTGGTTATCTTCCATCTAATACTTAAAATTAGGAAACCCAATTATAGTTTTTTAAGGAATGTCCTAAAATGATAGTAGAAAATGTTGCAACTAATCAGGACGGAAAAAAATATACAACAACAACAAACACAGTATAATCCCACAAGTGCAATCTGGGGAGGACAGTGTGTACGTAGACCTTACCCCTATCGTGGGGAGGTAGAAAGGTTGTTTCCGAAAGACCCTCGGCTCGAGAAGATGAATAGAAACAAGCAAAGGAAGAAAAAAAAAAAATAATTTTTCAGATTCTTTTTCTTTCTTCATTTCTGAACTATTTACGAAGGTCGAGCTTCTATCAATCTATAAAGTTCAATTAAGCTCAAATTCATAAAACCTATCAATAAGTTACTCAAATCTTGGCACAAACGCCTTGATATTCGGCTTGACTATGCTCCGCTGCAGCCCTTGTCGCAAGTTGGAATTAGAAATTGAGGACGGCTAATTTTAGATACCTCACTTTCTCTTATTTTAAGAGTGTCAAACAATGCAGGAAGTTTGTAGTTCTTTATACTCCCGGTACAAAAGAGGTCTGATTAAACTTTCTAATTCAACAAGCAGGAAAATTTAACATTAGAACACCATTTTTTTGAGAACCATAAACTTTGAAAAAGAAAGCAGATAACCTGAAGCCCTTGTTATTGGTTGGAGTTAGAAATTGAGGATACCCAATTTTAGAAACTCCTCTCTAATATTTAAATAGTAGTATCAAGTCATGCAGGAAAGCTGGAGTTCACACTAGAACTCTTGCTACAAAGGAAGTCAGATTAAACTTTCTAACTAAAGATTAATTTTAACATTAGACACAATTTCTTTGAGAACCATAAATTTCGAAACCAGATGCTTAACATGTAGGAATTACTAAACAGTGTTAAGATGACCACTTGCAAACATGAATCCTGAATAAAGTAGAAAATATTGCGTTAATTTGCATTGAAAAGGCACGTTTTACCTGCAGAAATACTTATCTCATCAGTTGAAGTCAAGTTAATTTGATTTATTGCATTTTGTTCGTTAACCATGTCATGGAGAGTGCTCCCAGGTACTTGTGTCTCCACACCTGTCATCGAGTAGAACATTTTACAATGACGCAACGAGCCAAAAAAAAAAGAGTACAAAATCAGTTACCTTGTAGCACTGTCAATGATCCATGGTCAGACAGATTCTTAGTACTTTCTTTGCTGCTCTCCTGAATGAGAAAGAACAGAAGACAACACCATAATCAATCAGAAATGAACAGAAAAGTGAATCTATGGAGAAAATAAATGGAACTCAAGTGTATGGAATACATACTTCTATCAGTTACATATCATCAAAATCTTTATTTTGGCCCATACTGTAGGTAAAATCTAAGCATCGGCGTGCATTATTCTAGTACTATGTATCCTATGCAAATGCTGATGATAGATTCTAAGTACTCTACAGATTTGATGCAGATGAATGAGCACCATAATAATATGTTACCTCAACCGTCTGAACTTTTGGATCACTTAGCTCCCCATCCTTATCTGCAGTGCGCTTGAGAGAATGGACACTGGGATTTTTAGCCGCTACGATTGCCACATCCGCAGTCCCAATATCTTCTTCGTTCAGCTCTCCGTCGACAACCTTTTCAACATCTCCTTGTTTACTGCAGTCTGCACCCACAGTTTAGTTGAGTTCTTCACAAGCAATATTGAGTCCCAACTAGGAGAGGAAAATTTAGAGTAACTTACCTATATCGGTAGAATGTGCAATCCCAGCTGGTGAACGATTTACAGTTTCTTCCATGGCATGACTTGATTGATTATTTACTGAACCAACTTTTCTTGCTCTCCTAGTCTGCAAAGTTAACTCAAATTACCAAAACACTCCAGCTCTAGAGAACTCTTTCTCCCCATCTTTTTTCCAATTATGATACGTTTGGTATGTAAATCAACAGCCTTCATCTTAACACAGCTGAAAACAATCATAGTTAACCCGGCTGAATAGGTTTATGACAATCAGATAATCTGAATATTCTAAGTTGATGATCATAGAAGACATATTAGCACCCAGTTAAGTTAATTTTAACATAGATCAAATGATAAAGCTTGACTATCAAAGTACATTGAAGAAGCAAAATTAGTTCAAGTCGCAAGATATTAGGACAAGAGGAAATAATTAATTAGATTTCGGCTTGTCAAACGCTATTAAAAGAGTCATTCTTTTTCACAGTTGACAAACTGAAAGAAAAGATTGACAATAATCCAATTTTTTGAATATTCCCCACATCTTACCAATAATTTTCCTGCTTGTCCCAAAGAACAGGGAAAATTATACTCTACCAGCTATTGTGGAACAGTCCTAGAAAAGCAAAGGAGCATAGCATACAGCACGCAAATCAATTATGGTTATAAGTCCTATCCTTGTCAACTAAGAAAGGATCACTCTACGACATGCAAAATATGAGAAGAATGACACATAAGCTAAGAAGAAAATGGTAGAAGTCCCTTACAAGTACCTTCCAGGAGACCAAAGGCCCCGGAAAATGTTGATTCTCCAATGCTTCCACAACATTTTTTTTAGTTTTTAACTTCTTCAAAGGCTGTACTGCATCACTTCTAGATTCAGAAATCTCCAGATTCTGCTTAGTATCTGATGTCCCCTTGTTGGTCTGATCCTTTGCAGTTGCACTTCCATCTTGAAGAGCCGTCTGATATCATCGGCATAAAAGCAAGTAATTTTGTTACTTAATGATGTTATATCCTGAAAGAATAGACTCTAGTCACTAGCTGTGAATAACTAATGTAGCATCACAACTCCAAGCCCTCGAATCAGTGATAAAGCATCAAAAGTATAGTGAGATCCAGTGAGAGATCCAGTGACAAGGTGAGATGTATGAAGCGAGAACTCAGAAAAAAGACATCAAGCACAAATTTGATAGCTATATCATGGTATCTCCTCTCTATTCCTGAAGAATAGGATAAGGTCTGCGTACACATTACCCTCCTCAGACCCCACTTACGGGATCCCACTGGGTTGTTGTTGTTGTTGTATATCATGGTATCTCCAACAGGCAAGTGCGCCCAAGGTTTGGACATAACATCATTATTAAGACAATAAATGACCACGGAACTTAAAAGCAAGTTACGTATCATGTGACCAACTTAGACTGTATCATAGAACACGAAAACTTCACAAATCACATGCTCCACCATTTTACTAGCAAGTGCTATTCTTCTAGTGAACAAAATGACTTGCTCCCCTTGAAGGTGTCCAAGCAGGTGCCCATAAACTTCCACTATGATTTATAATTGAATTAGTAGACATTCACGTATCCTGGTCAACATATTTATACTTGAAGCGACATGCTCAGAGACAACCGTTCAATTATAGAAGATGTAGATCATACTTCAGCAACATAGAAGCTAGTTATTCATAAAATAGTACTGCCACATTATTTCCACTGACGTTGATGATGTTCCAAGAAGACTTGCGCTTCATTTACCTTAAGTAATCCACTTCAGTAACAACCATACTGTATAAAACTCATTGCGGTTCGCATTATCTTTCTCCATGTAATTCAAAGCAGTAAAAGTTTGCAAATATAACACGACATAAAGAAGCATTACTTCTTCTGGTGTACTTGCATCTTTTATTCCAATTTTAGAGCAGTAAAATTTTGCAACTATTGTAGGACTTTAAAAAATGGGTATCTTTGCATAATTAGTGTGACAAGTGACAAAAGTCAATAAGTTTGAGTAATCAAACTGATAAATATTCTTAATAAACTCGGATTCCCCTATAATTCTTGCATGTATGAGTGTCATTAATTAAATTGTTTCTAAATATAGATAAGTAACATTCTAAAAAGTAAAGTGCATTGCATAAACCGGGGGAGAGGGAGTACATTTTGGTGTGACGTGACGGCCCGTATCCAATTTCCATCAACCCAATCAAGATGGAACCTCAAGTCACGCTGAGAAAACTCGAGCTCCTCATCCGGATCCTTGAAAGCGACCCGAAACTTGCAACCTATACTACCAGTACCAGTACCAACAACGCGAACAACAACTCCAGTCCACCACCCTGCAAGATGAAATGCATCAACAACGTCGGTCACTCGAAAACACAGGCGCTCATCCTCCATCCAAGTTGGCGGAGCAGGCCGTAAAATGGACCGTTTTCTAATGTACTCACGTAAAGGTGTAGATCCATCTTTGTCATCTAATAAATGCTTATACTCAACCCAATAACCCCATATTTTTCTTTTGCTTTTATTAGACGAATCACTGTTGTTCGAAGCCGGAGTTGTGGACTTTGGTGGTGCGATTATAGTGGCTTCGTACCACGCTCCACTGTACCCTTTTTCTTCTGTGCTGACTTCGACTTCAGAACCAATGCTGAAGAAGGGTTCAACGAATGAATTATTAGTAGGTGATGATACATCGTTTTCCATTTTTACTACTTTTTCCTCAATTATCGGCATAATTGCAGTGACGAAATCCTATACAAAGGCTAGGGTTTTGTGAATTGTGAATAGAATTGGAGTTTTAGGTATTGGCGTGGAATTGAGCTGCTATTAACACTACTCCAAGGTATTTGATTCAAATTTCTTTAGCGGAAATTCAAGAAAAGTAGAGAACAATGGCGGGAAGTATCTAGAGAGCTTTTAACCCGAGAGGCTCCGCAAGTACTCTCCAACTCAATTTTTATGCAGAATATATTCTGTTTGATTTCACTGATGTCCTTTTTAGGACTTAGGGTCAGTTTACTACCAACACAATTAATACGGGATTAGTAATGCATGTAGTATTAATATAGCGTTTGTAGTGTTTGAATTATTTTTTATCAAGTATTTGATTTATTGTATTAAAAATTAGCTAAGCAATATATAATCTAAGTTTGTGTTTGATTTAAAACTGTACAAAATTTTCTTTATAATTATACCCTTAAATATTCTTCTTTCTGTATATAAAAAAATTTAGGAAAAGGATTTGAGGGACGGTTTAGTAATTTTAGGGTCTTATCTAGGTATAATTAATTTAGGGATTAGTAATTCCTTGGTTTACTTGGTATTAGCTAAGCCTTCCTATGAGATATAAGTAATCCATGTATAGGTATGCATAAATTAAATTGAGCAACCAAGGGATTACTAATCCCTGCATTAATTATACCCTTGAATATTCTTCTTTCTGTATATAAAAAAATTTAGGAAAATGGTTTGCAGGACGGTTTATTAATTTTAGGGTCTTATCTAGGTATAATTAATGCAGGGATTAGTAATCCCTTGGTTTCCTTGATATTAGCAAGCTCTCGTGTGAGGTATAAGTAATCCTTGTATTAATAAACCGTC
>MCJB01000725.1:29861-122927 GCA_002018475.1 Nicotiana obtusifolia | reverse complement strand
AAGAATATTTAAGGGTATACTTAATGCATAAATTGAATTGAGCAACCAAGGGATTATTAATTCCTGCATTAAGTATACCCTTGAATATTCTTCTTTCTATATATAAAAAAATATAGGAAAATGGTTTGCAGGACGGTTTATTAATTTTAGGGTCTAATCTAGGTATAATTAATGCAGGGATTAGTAATCCCTTGGTTTCCTTGATATTAGCAAGCTCTCGTGTGAGGTATAAGTAATCCATGTATTAGGTATGCATAAATTGAATTGAGCAACCAAGGGATTATTAATTCCTGCATTAAGTATACCCTTAAATATTCTTCTTTCTATATATAAAAAAATTTAGGAAAATGGTTTGCAGGACGGTTTATTAATTTTAGGGTCTTATCTAGGTATAATTAATGCAGGGATTAGTAATCCCTTGGTTTCCTTGATATTAGCAAGCTCTCGCGTGAGGTATAAGTAATCCATGTATTAGGTATGCATAAATTGAATTGAGCAACCAAGGGATTATTAATTCCTGCATTAAGTATACCCTTGAATATTCTTCTTTCTATATATAAAAAAATTTAGGAAAATGGTTTGCAGGACGGTTTATTAATTTTAGGGTCTAATCTAGGTATAATTAATGCAGGGATTAGTAATCCCTTGGTTTCCTTGATATTAGCAAGCTCTCGTGTGAGGTATAAGTAATTCATGTATTAGGTATGCATAAATTGAATTGAGCAACCAAGGGATTATTAACTCGTGCATTAAGTATACCCTTAAATATTCTTCTTTCTATATATAAAAAATTTTAGGAAAAGGATTTGAAGGACGGTTTAGTAATTTTAGGGTTTTATCTAGGTATAATTAATTCAGATATTAGTAATACCTTGGTTTCCTTGGTATTAGCTAAGCCCTCATGTGAGGTATAAGTAATTCATGTATTACGTATGCATAAATTGAATTGAGCAACCAAGGGATTATTAATTCCTGCATTAATTATACCCTTAAATATTCTTCTTTCTATATATAAAAAAATTTAGGAAAAGGATTTGAGAGATGGTTTAGTAATTTTAGGATTTTATCTAGGTATAATTAATTAAGGGATTAGTAATCCCTTGGTTTCCTTGGTATTATCTAAGCCCTCCTGTGAGGTATAAGTAATCCACGTATTAGGTATGCATAAATTGAATTGAGCAACCAAATATTGTATTTGACGGATTGAATTTTTATACAGAGATTATTTTACTTAATACAGCCTACCGAACGACCCTTTAATGTTTAATTTTTATCTCCATTTTAAATGTTGCAAAACAAAAAAAAGGAGAAATTTAGCAAAAATTGCTCTTCCTTTCCCACATGAATTTTGATGGAAAATACTTGGGTCGTACAGTAAAATCTTAGATATGCATTAGGGGCTACTGGGAAAAAAAATATAATACTAACGAAAATGAGATAAATTCGTTGTATTTGGATTAAAAAAAAAACATGTTTGGGATGCTTTTAATTTGTATCACCCGTAGGTGTTGTCGATCTGACACAACGTAGGATATTTAACAACATAGGTAAAATGAGTATTAATATCAAATCTTGTCATTCATCAAAATTAAAAAATAGAACATATATAAATTTAATTAATTTGTTAAAACGTGTAAATAATTTAACATATATAAAATCTTGGAGTTCTGGTAAAATTTGTGAATAACTAAGCAACAGTACAATACATGCAAGTTTGCTAATCTAGAGAACATACCACAACAACAATAAATTAGGTGAAATTTCACAAGTGAGGTATGAGGAGGATAATGTGTATGTAAATCTTACATCTATCTTTTGAAGGTAAAGATGTTGTTTCCAATAGATCCTCGACACCGGAACAGCGAGAGGAAGCAATAACCAATTAATAGCAACAACAAAGTAAAAGGCAGCGGAAGTAAATGGCAAAATATGTAATAACCAAGATCAAAGAATACGAGAATACAAGATTAGTGCCAACTATTAGTAATAGTGACGCATCGTGTAGTAGTAAGGAACTATGAATAGGAAAATACAAAACTAATACTAATACTACTAGTAGAACAAGGAGAAACTCTTGATTATCTCTCAACCTACAACTTTAATTCTAGACTTCTACAATTTTCTATCGAGGATCATGTCTACGGTAGGTTGAAGTAGTGTCATATATGTTTACCCGTAAAATGATAAAGTTAAATTTATACGTGGTTTCTAGACAAGTGAATTAATTTGATCCTGAAATAATATAATAATTAAAAAAATGTATAATACTTAGCCTCGAAATATGGATGAAAGCAGCAGAGATGACAATTTCGGAACAGTGCTTCCAGGTACAGCGATTATGAGATCGAAAAGTAAGAAAGTAAAATTATGTAAAGCTTTGTATAGAATAGAGTATAAGTTTAGCCAGAAAATTTATGTCCCTCTACAATGATAACTGAGCTCACTATTTATAACTAAGTCCAGGGAAGGAAGTCCTAGGATCATGTCCTCCTTTAATGTCAATTATGAGGGATATTGATGAATACGTAACAGTGAACATAAATACCAAATTCTCTGTAACGGACTGTCGCTCTTAATGGTGCAGAATATTCCCTGTTAAATGCTACCTGGCGCAGAGTATTTAACACACCTTTATGAACACTATCCTTTCCGGTAGCAAGCGGAATGGCTGTGTTCGATCATTGGTCATTCCATTCTTGAGTTCCACGTGTCCTCCCTTTAGATGATCACGTATCATATCATATTTCACCCTATACAGATAGTCCATATGCTTTCCGGTGACATAACTTTGTGTTACCGGCAAGCTGGTAGAAACACATTTTTGGAGGGAATTGTTATAACTCCCTCTGAAGGTTAATGACAGTTGATTAGACGCACGTCTCTCCATATTTAATGCCGCGAACACGCATGATCTCATGATTCAACATAACTTTGCCGATTATCGAGGTAATCATGTCCATGAATTTAGGCGCCAAAATTTTACTTACACACCACATTTTTTTCCTTTGCGTTTCATAATTTCTCGAACTCCTGATTTGCATTTTTGTTTTCTATTCTTTCTCTAGTTCTCTTCAAACATAAAACATTTTCCATGTTCTTTTTCAATGACTTCTTCCTCTAAGCGTGCTGGTTCTACAAAGAACAAGAACAAAACCGAGGACTCTGTTCCTCCAACGGTTGGTTGCGTCATCCCAAGGAAACTCAGTACCACAAAGGACCTTGAAGAGAAATTTTCTAATGCTAACCCTCGTACATGAGCTATTAGTAAGTACCCTTCTTCCATTCGTCCTTTCAGTATCCCAGCTGTGTAGGAAGATTGTTGCTGCCATGAGTAGGATATCATTGCTCCTGATCTATCTGATCAAGTGACCCTTCCCAAGGAAGGTTTTACATATTTTTACACGTATCTCCTTACTTTGGGTGCGTTTTCTTTGAGTACATAGCTTGATTCCATGATTGCGGAGTTGCCTTCGCTACCAAGTGTGTTTGGCACAGGTAAGTCCTTCAGTGTGGAGGACGGTCGCATGTCTTCGACGCGTGTGCCAGGAAACCGGAGAGGAGCTCACCTTAGCTCATATGATGAATCTTTATTCCCCTAAAATCTTCTGCGCGGGAATGATAAACCTCTATAAGCATGGCCACCATGCTCTGCTATCTAGCATGGATAATGACAACGACTGTGGTGGATAGAACGGTTCGTTGTAGTTACCACCAACGACATCGTCCCTACAATGGCTTCATCCTTTCCAATCGCTTGGAATCGCACTTGTAAGTTCTTTGTTTTGTATTTATATTTACTAGACATTCCTTTGTGGTCGTATTAACTCTTCATTCTTCGCATTTTTCAGCAACTCGATGGATCCCACCGGTGGTAACAGATTTGGATCGGTGGGTTAAAAATATTTTGGACGTTACGACGCCCGAAACTCGTTTACTGGCCCTTAAATATGGGTGGAAGGCCAAAAATCATGGTAACCTTACCTTATTTATATTTTCTGCATATGAAGAACTTGTTGAACCCTTCTGATTTATTTATGAAATTAAGTCTACCTGCGGGCTCGGTTGTTGTCCCCGAAGAGGACGTGTTGGCCGATCTTGCTGATGCAGCGTGGTTGCTTCAGGAAGCACTTATTCTAACAAGTATTCCCGGGCCTGTTTCGGGTGCAAACATTTCTTTATGGAGTCCCCAAACGGAGGATAAACAAACAAAGAGAAGACGTTCCTCCTCGGCCGGGGAAAAGAATAAGAGGGCGAAGATTGATGCCCCCGAGTCATCTCCGGTGGCGATGATGACTGGTCCTCTTTCCGGGCCAGTCATACACACTGTGATGATCGATGATGAAGAAGAAACTGGTGATAAGGGAGCTTCTTTACATAGAAGGCGACGATCTTCATCATCTCAACAGGATGGTCGACCTGTTGAGATAATTGCACTAACTGAAGACGATGTCTCGGCACTTTGGGGAGAATATGATTTCGCAGAACATGCCAACTCTCGTTTTCGCGCCCCAATTGCTGTAACCGGTGCTGCGGGGCTGAGTCTCAGGTCCTTACCGTCTTTGGTTGGCGAGCACTCAACAGCCGCCACTGCATTTGATGCAGCTGCTTCTTATTCTTCAACTCCATCAACTTCATCTCCACCTTCACCAACACCAACAACTACTACATCATTTCCATCTTCATCCACTCTTCCAACAGCAGTTGCTACATCACCTCCACCGGTCGCACCTGACCATGAAGAAGGGGTTCCTCTTCCACAGTCCCCGGTTCATGGGAATTTGGGGAAAAATTATGTCACCCCTTCTGAAGATCTACAAAGGAGGAGGAACGTTACTCTTTCAATCTCTACCAAATGCAACTTGCTATCCCGCGCGGTAGAGCTTGCTAATTATCTGAAGCCAGCCCGGTAGAGCTTGCTAATTATCTGAAGCCTTTGGCTTCAAAAAAGGATTGGGAAAAGATTCAGGCACTCTCGAGAGAGTGCTTATTGAAAAATGTCATGCACAACATCGCAGCGGTACAGTCTTTTCTTCCTTCGTTACTCCTTCTTCTTTAGTATGAATGTTTTCTAAGTTTTACTTCTTCTTGTCTTGTAGGCCAACTTTCTTGCTTTTGAGGGCCTTCAAAGGTTGATTCGTGAGAAGGAAGAACTTACTTCTGAACGGGATCAACTTTTGGCGGAATGAGACTGAACTGTTCTCCGCCTCTCGGAATTAGAAACCAAAGATACTAAGGCCGTTGTTTTGGAGGCTCGTTTGCAGCAAAGCGAGCAGGAAGTGGTAATCTTTAGCCAAGAAATTAGGCCACTGAGGGTTAGGTTTGAAGAAGCCAAGGCCAAATGGGTTGAAGTCAATAACGCCATTCTTGTTGCAACCGATCGTGAGGCTACCTCCGCTGAAAGAGTAATTAACTTAGAAGCTAGAAGAGAAGTACAGGAAAAACTATCGAGCATAATAGGCTCTTTAGTTCAACTGTCCGTGAGCTCGATGTCAGCCTCAATCTGTTAGATCTGCCCGGGAAAACCTTTTTGCCGAGGTTACTCAACTCAAAGAAGAACATAAGCGCCGAGCGGCTTCCCTAATTCTTGAAAAAACTTATTGATGTATAGCATGAGTATAAAAACCTTAGAAGAGGCCAAAGCTGGAATCATTGACGTTGATGCCGAAATTGCTAAGGCCCGAGAGCTTGAGTTGGCTGTAAAAACTAGACTCCCGGTGCAGTTTGATGCTCTAGGTTCTTCTGATTCTGGTTTCGAGTTTTCGGAAACTGAAGAGGGATTGAAAGGCGATGATGTCGACGACCAAACTGGGGAAAACGTTGAGCCATCGGTGGAACCACTTACTTTTCCTGGGGATACGGATACTTCTCTTCCTCCTGGTTCCGAAGGCGTTGCAGTTTAGCTTTTTCTTTCTTTTCTCATTTTGTATTTTTACCATTTTGGCATGTTCTTGTAAATAAAGACATAGTTTTTGCTCAAGTATCATTTGAGTCTTACTTTCGTTTGAATATACATGCAAGTTTTTAACTTTTGCACTTGCTCAAGCATTTTGCGCATGTTGTTCTATTCGCGCTTTGCTACGTGTAGTCTCGGATGCCTTTTCTTTTGATTCAGAGTATTATCCCTTTTATGTGAGGGTCTCTATGAATATTTGCACAAGTTTTCCTTTTACATGAGGGTTTCTATGAATATTTGCTCAAGTTTCCCTTTTACGTAAGGGTTTCTATGAATATTTGCGCAAGTTTGCTTTTTGCGTCCTTTTCATATGCGGCTTCAGGTGTATTTTTTCCATTGTACATTTTAGATTTCGGGCATTGATTCTTCCGGAACCAACCCTTTAATGTGAGGGTTTTAATAAGAGAGGGCCCTTTTATATTGATGGTGCTCTTGAAGAGGGCGTCTCATGTTCGTTACGACACTAACATTTGAAGTACTTATTTAACTTTCAAATGACAAATTTAGCTCATCGTTCAGACAAGAAACAAGATAATAAGCAAAAGATTTCATTTTATTCCTTCTATTTCAAAAAATATATAACATCTTGCTATGCAGGAAGGAAATTACCATTATTTGTGGCTATCTTGTACAACTTGTTTCTGCGGGGCTGGCTGCGCAGTCCCTAGTCCTGATGATGCATTTTATTTCCGGATTTTTCTTCCACGGTTGACGTGGCAGTCATTGTTACCGTATCCTCATATCATTTCCCTAGTGTTTGAATGCGTAGAGTGCGAATTGGAACACTAGAAGTCTTGTATCTTTTGAAGGTTTTACCAATGAATTGCTAGGTAATCCTTCACTGGGCAACATACCTTACTTCCCCTCAGGAATCCATGTTATCGAGCGAGAGAATACCTAACAGTCGTCTAGTGGTTTGTGCTCGTGAACGGTTGGGTAACCCCTATTCGGTAGAAAACTTAACTTCCCGGTGGGAATTTGCTATCGAACCAAAGATTATCTAATCGTCCCCGAGTGGAAGCTTGTTTATTTGCCTTGTTATCAAAGGTCTTACTACTGTTGTCTTCGTAGTATGCTTTCTGTCGCTGCCTCATTAAAAACCTTGCTAGAAAAACCTAATTGGGACAAAAACTGAACGAAGGGAAAAAGAGCGCAGCACATACTTTTCACTTGAATAATGTTCATCAGCAATAATATCTTTTGAGGTGTGTCACGTTCCAATTGCCAGGCGACTTGTCTCCATTCTGGTTCTCCAACTCGTATGAGCCTTTCCTAGTGATAGTTGAAACCTGGTATAGACCTTCGCACATTGGACCTAGCTTCCCCGCGTTGAGCTCCCCGGTACTTAGGTTTACTTTCCTTATTACCAATTCCCCTACTTTGAAATAACGAAATTTGGCTCCTCGATTATTAATATCGCTCCATTCTCTACTTTTGAGCTGCCATCCTTAGATGCGCTAAGTCCTTGCGTTCCTCGAGCAATTCCAAGTTGATTAGCATTGTTTTGTCATTCGATTCTTCATTTGTCTGAGAATATCTCAAAGTGGGTTCGTCCACTTCTATCGGGATTAGGGCTTCAGCATCGTAAATAAGGAAAAAAAGGAGTTTCTCCTGTACTCGATTTGGCCGTTGTTTGGTAGGCCCACAGAACTTTGGGAAATTCTTCAGGCCATTTGCCTTCTTCCGACCTTTTCTTGAGGTTTTGAATAATTATTTTGTTCGTTGACTCCGCTTGACTACTTACACTCATATGATAAGGAGAAGATGTGATCCTCTTTATTTTCAAGTTAGGAACTTTGTAACTTTTGCACCGATAAACTGTGGCCCATTGTCGCATGCTATCTCTTTTGGTATTCTGAACCTGCAAATTATATTTTTCCACAGGAAATCGACCACTTCGTATTCTCCTATCTTCTGATAAGAACCTGCTTCTACCTATTTAGAAAAATAATCAGTCAAAATTAAAAGAAACCTTACCTTTCCGGGAACCAAAGGCAGCGGCTCGACGATGTCCATCCCCTATTTCATGAACGGCCATGGGGACAGAACCGAATGTAAGGGCTCTACCGGTTGATGTGCTAGTGATGCGTAGCATTGGCACTTATCACATTTTCGTACGAAATCTTTGGCATCTTATTCCATGTGAGGCCAATAATATCCTGCCCATAGTAATTTCAGCACCAAAGACTCTACGCCCGAGTGATTGCCGCATATCTCTTCAGGGATTTTTCTCATGACATAGTCAGCTTCTGACGCTACCAAACACCAGGTCAGCGAGCCTTGGAAAAAATTTCTATACAATTGGCCCTTCCTAAAGCTATATCGTACAGCTTTGGCGCGTAACGCCCATGATGCTTTGGTAGCGTCGGGCAACTTTCCGTGTTTAAGGTAGTTGATTATTTCATTTCTCCAGTCCCAGACCAGACTACCCGAATTCACCTCATAGTAACCATCTGTATCCAACACTGAGCTCATCAGTTGTACCACTGTTTCGGACTCCTAATCACTTTATTTTTGTCGATGATCCTAAATTTGCTAATGCATCATTTTCTGTGCTATCCTCCCTCGGGATATGAGCGATTGAACACTCTAGAATCGTGTGCCAAAAGAGCCTGGACTTTTACCACGTGTTGTTGCATACGTTCTTCTTTGGCATCAAAGATCCCGTAAACCCGATTTACCGTCAGTTGTGAGTCACATTTGATTTCGATAATCTCGGAATCAAATCCCCGGGCCAATTCGAGCCCTGCAATCAAAGCTTCATACTCTACCTCATTATTAGTTAAAGTGATTGTTCTGATGGCTTGCTTTAGGGTTTTCCCCCAAGGCGTAATCAAGACTATTTCGAGTCCAGACCCCTTTACGTTGGAAGCTCCGTCCATAAATAAGGTCCAGACACCCGATGTCAATTCCGACACCATTACTGCCTCCTTGATTGCCAGAGGAAGTAGTCTTGGACTAAAATCGGCCACGAAGTTAGCCAAAACTTGTGATTTAATTCCAGTCCTTGGTTTATATTCTATGTCGAATTCACTCATCTCGACGGTCCATTTGGCAAATTTACCCGAGAGCTCGGGTTTGCGGAGGATGTTCCATAAAGGAAAGTAGTCACCATAGCTATCAGTGGCATTGGAAGTAGGGCCTCAGCTTCTGAGCGGCGACTAGGAGAGTTAAGGCTAGTTTTTCCAAATGTGGTTAGCGTGTTTTTCGCTCTCTTTAAAATTTTGCTAACGTAATAAATGAGAAATTGGTTACCTTCATCCTCCTTGACTAAAACCGCACTTATCGCAACTTCTGAAACCGCGAGGTAGACTAGCGATGTTTTGATAGCAATGAAAAACTTGATAAGTATTTCATCAGGCCCCTCAAAGCCTGCTGGCACTTCGGAGTCCATTCAAAATTATTCTTCTTTTTGAGAATGTGAAGAAACATTGACGTTTTTCAACGACCGGGAAATGAACCTGCTCAAAGCCGCTAACTTTCCTATGAGTCTTTGGACTTCCTTTACGTTTGACAATTGACCCGGGATATCGTCTATGGCCTTAATTTTGTTGGGGTTTACCTTATTTCCTCTTTGTTGAGATCAGAAACCCCAGGAACTTACCAGAACTGACCCCGAAAACGCACTTCTCGGGGTTAAGTTTCATGTTATGCTTCCTCAGGATGTCAAATATTTCTTATAAATGCTTAAGATGGTCGCCTACATTCAAAGACTTAACGAGCATATCGTCTATATAAACTTTCATGGTCTTTCTTATTTGTTTTTCATACATCTTATTTACGAGCCGTTGATAAGTGGCTCTGGTGTTTTTCAACACGAATGGCATTACATTGTAACAATATGTACCGAAATTTGTTATAAATTAAGTTTTTTCCTGATCTTCCAGGTTCATCTTGATCTGGTTATACCCGGAATAAGCATCGAGGAAACTCATCAACACGTGCCCGTCCGTGGCATCAATCATTTGATCGATATTTGGCTGTGAGAACGAGCCTTTCGGGCATGCCTTATTAAAATCTTTATAGTCCACACACATGCGAAATTTATTGTTCTTCTTAGGATCTACTACTACATTAGCTAGCCAATCTGGATATCTCACCTCTCGGACCGAACCAATTTTAAGCAAGTGGGTTACCTCTTATTTGACGAATTTATTCCTGGCCTCAGCAATAGGGCGTTTCTTCTGCCTTACCGGAGGTATGTTGGGATCCAAACTCAGCTTGTGCACAATTGAGCTCCGGGTGCAGTCCTGTCCCCAAATGGAATTTTCTTTCTAGGAATTTATTGAACAATGCCACTTTTTCCAGTTCCTCTGCCGTGGACTTCGTTGCGTCTGTTTCTTCTGGAACTTGGAAATATCTCGGCACCTGATATTGGTCTGACGACTCTACCCCCAGGCTAACTTTTTCTAACTCGGGAAAAGGCGTCGGTTCCTATAATTGCTATGCCGTGTGCTCCTTCCCTTTGCTACTGAAAACTGAGATTGCACTCATCTCCCTTGCTGCATGTTGATTACTTCTTATCCGCTTGATTCCTTTGGGCGCTGGAAACTTCAGCAATTAGTGATATGTTGAAGGTACAACTTTTATCTCCTGTAACCATGGTCTCCCCAGGATGATATTGTATCCCATATCACCATCTACTACTTCGAAGAGGGTTGTTTTCATTACCACTTCACCGTTCGTGAGCAGTAAGATCTTTTTCCGGGTCGTCACGCTTGAAAGGTTTAATCCAACGAGGAGCTTTGTTGCCGGAATAATGCTTCCAATGAGTTTAGTTCGTTCCAGTATTCTCCATTGTATGATATTAGCTGAACTTCCTGGATCCACTAGAACACATTTAATCTTAAAATCTAACACATTTAAAGAAATTACCAGCGCGTCATTGTGTGGTAACAGCAATCCGTCTGCGTCCTCTTCCCTGAAAGTGATATTGTCTTCCCGGAGTCTTTTACTATGAGTTATTGATACTTTCATCTTCTTTTCTGCCGAAAAGGTGACCTCGTTAATCTCATTTCCCCCGAAGATCATATTGATCGTTTGGCGTAGGATTTCTTCACCTGCTTTAGAAGGTTCGGCGTTATCTCTATGGCGACAATAATTGTTCTTAGCTCGATCACTTAAGAATTCTCAGAGTTGACCATTCTTCAATAATGTTGACACCTCTTCCCGAAGGTGTCGACAGTACCCTGTTCGGTGACCATTCGTCCCGTGGTATTCGCACCATAAGTTGGGATCCCTCTGGCTGGAATCGGGTCTCATAGGTCTCGACAATCGTGCCTCTTTAATATTTCTCATGGCTGGCACCAGTTCCACTATACTGACGTTGAAGTTATATTCTAATAACCTGGGGTAAGAAAGATCCCGAGATTTCTTTATCTTGAAGTGATTTATTATTTCGACCACGATCGGTCCCTGTGTCAACGGTGAACTTGTTTGCTACTTGAAAATTTCTGCCGCGGCCTTCGGTCAGCTCGTAGGGCAAAAACCGGCCCCTCAAAGTTCGTCTGTCCGTGTCGTAGTCATCGTTTGATTTTTCTCTGCTCTTCTCCCGTCCTTTGGCCGATGAAGTAGAACCGACCTGATCATCTTCGATCCTTATCTTTAACTCGTACTGGTTGTGAACATCTGCCCAAGTTGTTGCTTGAAACTCAAGCAGGCTCTCCTTCAGCTTCTGGGAAGCGTCAGTACTTCTTGGATTCAATCCTTTGGTAAATGCTTCGGCTGCCCATTCATCCGGGATAGCCGGGAGCAGTAGTATTTCTTTCTATTTGGAATCGGGCAACAAACTCTCGTAATAAATTCGGATTCTCCCTGTGATATTTTGAATATGTCGGCCTTCTGGGCTTGCACTTTTCTGGCCCCGGCATGAGCCTTAATGAAAGAATCCGTGAGCATCTCAAAGGAATCTATGGAATGCTCAGGTAATAATGAATACCACGTTAGAGCTCCCCTCGTGAGAGTTTCGTCAAACTTCTTATGCAACACAGATTCAATTTCATGAGGAGCTAAATTATTTCCTTTCACCGTCGTCGTGTAGGTAGTAATATGCTCCTTTGGGTCTGAAGTTCCATCATACTTTGGAACTTCAGGCAATTTGAACCGCTTGGGGATTAGTTATGGGTTCGTACGGTAATTAAATATACTTATTCGAGTTTAGGCCTTTCAACATTAGTGGTGCGCATGGGACTTGGTCCATGCGGGCATTTATTTCCCTCATGAACCGCAAAAGTTCATCCTTGAATGGATCATTCTCGTTCCAACTTCACCCCTGGGAGTGTTGTTTTCGCTTCTCTGCTTTGTTTGGTGTGTGGGAACAATGGGAGGAATTGGATCTCGTCTGTTTGCATTATTCGAAGCACCTGATAGCGCCTGCTTCAGTTCCGTCATAACCTGATTCTGCCGCGTGAGATGTCCTAGAATGATTGCCTGTTGCTCTTGCAGGACCCTCACTGCATCCGCTACATGCTCCTCATCAGCATCATCGGAAGTTGTCCCCCGAACCTGTCGGGTGTACCGCCTGTCATGCACCGGCGTGGCGTCATTCCCCTCACTGCGGGTGTCACTGATTGAATCCTCGAAACGAGGCCGATCCCCTCGAATTTCAGGGTTGCGTTAACAGTGTTATCTGCCATTTTTCGTGATTTTCCTAAGACAAAGTAAGCGAAAAACGTTAGTAAAAAATGCAAGAATCAATTTAATTGCACGGGTGTCTAGTCCCCAAGGTGAGCGCCAAACTGTTTACCATAAATGGTAAAGTTAAATTTATACGTGGTTTCTAGACAAGTGAATTAATGTGATCCTGAAATAATACAATAATTGAAGGAATGTATAATACTTAGCCTCGAAATATAGGTGAAAACAGCAAAGATGACAATTCCGGGACAGTGCTTCCAGGTACAACGATGATGAGATCGAAAAGTAAGAAGTAAAATTTTGTAAAGCTTTGTATAGAATAGAGTATAAGTTTAGCCAGAAAATTTATATCCCTCTACAATGATAACTGAGCTTCCTATTTATAGCTATGTCCAGAGAAGGAAGTCCTAGGTTCATGTCTTCCTTAAATGTCAATTATGAGGGTTATAGATGAAGACGTAACAGTGAACATAAATGCCAAATTCTCTGTAACGGACCGTCGCTCTTAATGTTGCAGAATATTTCCTATTAAATGCTACCGGACACAGAGTATTTAACACACCTTTATGAACATTATCCTTTCCGACGGCAAGCTGAATGGATGTGTTTGCTCTTTGATCATTCCATTCTTGGATTCCACGTGTCCTATCTTTAGACGATCACGTGTCATATCATATTTCACCCTATACAATATCTTGTCTAATCAACTCTCCCCACTATTTTTTAGGCCTCTCCTCCCTCTACTCCTCCTTTGACCCGCTACGATCAACCTCATGACGGGGCATCAGAGTCTCTCGGCCTCGATTTTCGCAGCTTGTCTTCCACGAGCTTCACGCCCACCTTGCCCCTTAATCTAGAGAACATGTGAATAATAATCTCACAAGACACCAAAGTCTATTATTGCACAAATTTGTTAAAAGAGAACAAAAATTGAATGGCGCAAAAACATCCTATTTGTGCAAATCTCCCCTAACTCTTTTGCTTTGCTCACAAATTCAATTCGACAGTGGCGGGTCGGACGGGCAACCCACGATAAAATTTGGATCTTTTTTCAGCCAAAAATGACACCACTCTCCCGCGACTCTGTCCTGTTTTCCGGCGAAATTCACCAGTAAGTTCCATCTCCGTCTCTTCCGTTTCCCCTCTTCTTAGATTTCCCGACACAAAATCCCTAATCCCTTTCCCCAGTGAAATCTTTTAAATTGTAAACTATGGGATTTTGAATCGGGACGCAGGCTTCTTTCTGTCTAAAAATCCTATCTTTAGACTGAAAATCCGATCTTTCGTTATTTGAGATCGTTATAAGTATGTTATGTGCTTTCCACGTAACTTGGTACAGTATTTTCTGAGTTTAAAACTGAATTGTATGTTATATTGTACAACGTAGACTATATACTGTACTAAAATCTTAGCTGGAAGCAAATTTCTGAGCAAAGCTAGGTGCAAGTTGTGCTATATAAGCAATGGAATTAACTGTTGCTACGGGGAACAGTAACGTGGAGCCTCGAGATGATATGGAATTTGATTCTCATGATGCAGCCTATGAATTCTATAAAGAATATGCGAAATCAGCCGGCTTTGGCACCGCCAAATTGAGTAGTCGTCGTTCTAGGGCATCCAAAGAGTTTATTGATGCAAAGTTTTCATGCATAAGATATGGAAACAAGCAGCAGTCTGATGATGCAATCAACCCTAGGCCTTCTCCGAAGATAGGTTGTAAAGCTAGTATGCACGTGAAGAGAAGGTCGTCAAATGGGAAGTGGTACATTCATAGATTCGTAAAAGAACATAACCATGAGCTTTTACCAGCTCAAGTGCACTTTTTCAGAAGCCACAGGAATGTTGATCCGCTTAAGAATGACGCAAAAGTTCGAAGGAAAAAGATGTTGGCTTCTGTATCAAAACAGTACGGGGCATACCAATTCTCTGGTAACCTGGAAAATCTGTTCAGGAATCAACATGACAGAGGTCGAAGTTTGACTTTAGAAGAAGGAGATGCGCAGGTCTTGCTTGAATTTCTTGTGCAAATGCAGGAAGAGAATCCAAAATTTTTCTATTCTGTAGACTTAAATGAGGAGCATCGATTGAGGAATGTTTTCTGGATTGACGCCAAAGGCATGGATAATTATTCCAATTTTGGTGACGTGGTGTCATTTGATACTACGTACTTCACAAACAAATATAAAATACCTTTGGTTCTCTTCATTGGAGCAAACCATCACGTTCAACCCACCTTACTAGGTTGTGCACTAATTGCTGATGAGACAGTGCATACGTTCATATGGTTGATGCGGACATGGTGTTTGGCAATGGGTCGACGAGGTCCAAGAATTTTGTTGTCTGATCAAAACGACAACATCAAAGCAGCTGTTGGAGCAATCTTTCCGGACACCGGGCACTACTTTAGCCTGTGGAGTATATTGGAGAAGATCCCAAGGCGTCTTGACTATCTCAATCTGTGGCATGATACATTTATGGCAAAATTTACTAAGTGCATATATAGATCTTGGACTGAAGAGCAATTTGAACACAGATGGTGGAAGTTGATTGAAAAGTTCAATCTTAGAGAGGACGAGTGGGTCCAATCATTATATGAAAATCGCAAGCTTTGGGTGCCTGCTTTTATGAGGGATGTATCTTTTGCCAGTTTATCCACGGCTTCAAGATCCGAAAGCATGAACTCTTTATTTGACAAATATATCCAGAGTGAAACATCTCTTAGAGACTTTATTGGACAACATAAGCTAATCCTTGAAGACTGGTATGAAGAGGAAGCCAAAGCTAATTTTGATGCATGGCATGAGATGCCTGAGCTTAAGTCTCCCTCGCCCTTCGAAAAACAGATGTCGCTCATATATACTCATGAAATATTCAAGAAGTTCCAATTTGAAGTATTAGGAGCTGCTGCATGCCATCTAAAAAAAGAATCAGAAGACGGCACATCTATAACATATGCTGTCAAAGATTTTGACGCGAATCAGGACTTCATGGTGGAATGGGATGCACCGAGGTCGGACATATACTGCTCATGCCATTCATTTGAGTACAAAGGTTACCTTTGTAGACATGCTATTGTGGTTCTTCAAATGTCTGGTGTCTTCAATATTCCGTCCAAGTATATATTGCAGCGCTGGACCAATGCTGCCATGAGCAGGCATTCCATAAGTGAAAGAATGGAAGATGTGCAAGCTAAAGTCCGTCGCTACAATGATTTGTGCCGACGGGCAATAATATTGGGTGAAGAGGGATCACTGACTCAGGAAAGTTACAGCATTGCTGTTGGTGCCATTAAAGAAGCCTTAAAAAAATGTGCAACTGTTAATGTCACTTGTGAGGCTAATCTTAGATCAGGCAGTTGTGCTACCCTTGCTATTCAAGGTGTTAATGAAGGCAGTAGAGCGGCCCAGACAAGCAAGGGTTCTAAAAGAGCAGATCCTGGAAAAGAAAGGGAAAGCAATGACAACGCTTCTAATAAAAAAGGAAAGGTTAGAAACTTTTATCTTATATGTCGTTTTCTTTATTTATTCTTCTCAACCACATGCTCACCCTAAGATGAGCTTCTCTTACAAGTGTGTTTCATTCTTATCAGGTGATTTTGGAGCCAGAAATTCATAACGGTGCACAAGGGGTCTTTCACCAAATGGTTTGTTATGCTAGCACCTTCTCTAATTTAATGAATAATCCTGCTTTTAAGCAAGTTCATATTGTGAACCTTCTGGGACAATTAGAAATTGATGATGCAACCATAATTGTTTATTTTTTCCTGTAATCCGTCTTTTTGGTTTTTTTATCACATCTTATATAAAAAAAAATGGTGACAGGAATTCTTGTACCAAAATTTCCTGACAGGAGCTCCTGGAAAAGTTTAGTTTGAACATATATTTGATGCACCTGATAGTTGACGAGTTAGAAGGTACAACTAGAGGTTCTGTTTTAGG
Organism: Nicotiana obtusifolia; assembly: GCA_002018475.1. Classification (NCBI taxonomy): domain Eukaryota; kingdom Viridiplantae; phylum Streptophyta; class Magnoliopsida; order Solanales; family Solanaceae; genus Nicotiana; species Nicotiana obtusifolia. The sequence continues at coordinate 106,400 of MCJB01000725.1, read as the reverse complement.
ATGATAATGCCAAATTGATATTAATGTTGTCATCTTGGCAGACATGATTATTCTATCTTTGTGTGTACGTGTGGAGTACAGCTATCCACTGGACAATGACTAAAATTAAACTAGAGGCTTTTGTAATCCACTGCAAAAAAAAAGTTAGAAAAAGCATGTATTTCTTTTCCCGGATCCAATTGTCTTGTTGATTTGCAATCAAATATCTGTTGCCTGTAATTCCTTTTCTGCTCATTATAGTGGCTGGAACTGCCCAGCGTTTGGTCAAGGCAGTTGCATAATATGGTGCTGGCTCACTTGTTTCGTATTGCACCAACAGTGTCTCGTAACTTGGCATGAATGTAGTTCATAATGTGCATGACATTAGGTGGTTGTACTTGTAGAAACGGTTAGACTTCCTGTATGAAGTTTGTACCAGTATGTGTACTTTTGGTCCTGGAAAAAAGCAGGCTAAGTTTAGTTTTTTCTTCTTGTTTTCGCTTATGACCTACAGTCTCATTATGCTTTTTCCACGACGTGCATTGATATTTGAGTTTTTGTTTGTGTAGGATATGCCTGGTAGCCTGGATTATCCTACGTTGTACCCCAGATTAACAACACTGTTAAGAGGTGGTGACATTAACAAAAGAAGTGTGGAATTGCTTGGAGAGATGTTGGAGTAACAAAAATTAAGGGTCATATATCATGGATTGGTGGAGAAACAATTTGTGTTTTTTAATTAGGTGTTCCTCTCAAAGTGGAAAAGGTATTATATTGTTAAAAAAGATCTCACACTGTTTTCAGCTCTTAAACCATTTTAATAACCTGCTGTTGACTTCATCACTAATCATAAGATGCAGGATCGGAAGATTGAAGAAATGAGATGCTTAATGCATGGGCGGGCATCTGCAATTACACAATTAAATATGTCAAATGTGAAAGTAATTAGCTTTAATAATCTCCACGCCCCGAGATTCCCTGTTTTTTGGTGTTGCAGCATGAAAGGCTCTGCAACTATGTGAAAATGGTTAGGAGGAAACTGGGGTTGGGGTTGGGGTTGGGTTGTTATAATGTTAATGTTGCTTTGGAGTTAGAATCTTCAGTCTTGTTGAGCTTATCAACTCATACTAGACCCAAGTTTCGCAAGGAAGGTTGGCTCAAGTTGTGGTTTTCTTCTTCAAGAAGACTGACCCACAGCTTCTTTGTTAGTAGTTTCCGATACATATTCCCTGGCGCTAGGCGATGTATTTGTGGGTTTAGCTTCCCCTCCTATTGTCTATGTATAGTGAGGTCATGTAGATGATTCCAACTAGTTCTGGATCGAGGCATAGGTGGTGGTGGTGGTGTTCTTATTGGTTTGTTGCGGGTTATGGCCAGGTAAAGGTTTCGATGAGGGAGAATTCAAGTTAATATACACTGACTTTGTAAATTGCAAAGATTTTATTGGCGAATTTTAACTTGTGATAGATACCATGTTAGGGATAAAGATTTGCGTACACATTACCCCCCAAATTCCACCTGTGGGATTACATTGGGTTTATTGTTGTTGTTGATAGATACGATGTTAATTTTCTTACAGGTCACAATTAACTTGATTGTGTAAATATTGTTTATGTCGTTATTGGAGAAAGTGCTCTGCTAGTGAAATCGGTCCATTGACGCCTATAATTGTTTCAACCAAGGCCGAGCACTCTTTTTGAATTTTTGAATGCACCTTCAAGTAGTATCGGCCATTTACCCCACTTCCCTCCAGATTTCATCAAGAAGGAAGAGACTATCGGGAAGCTCATTTTCGGCCGGGCTCGAAGTGAAAGGTAGAACGTAATATCTCTTGTTGGTTCAGCTCATCAAGTTATTACAAAAGAGTCCAGCGGAGACAAAAAAAGAAGTCATTTTTACGGTATTTTCGCTTCCAGTCCGGATCCATCCTAAACCAAAGAGCGGGGCTAAGCGAGGGGAGTATAGAACTTAAAACTCAGTCTAAGAAAAAGAATGTGTAAAGCCAATTTGTAACATTACTCCTACTGATGACTAATAGAGAATGGAAGCCAAAAAGGTTTGTTTGGTAAAAAAAAGAAAAGGAAAAAGGAGACCACATGGGGTTGCCAATTAGAGAAATCTAAAGAGTTTTAATTTGATGGATTAATTCAAATGTCTCTTTAAAAACAGGTTGCAGTATTCTGTTTGTTGATTTGTTCAATGTTGGTTCAATGTATATGTCAAAATAATTGAGATCTGAACCTGAATTAGGTAATTGGATGTGCGGTCACTGTTAAATGATCAAATTGTTTGGTGATTTCGTTGATAAAAAAATGAAGAAATCTGAAATATCTTTTTATAAAGAAGAATAAACTGCTCCGATTATCCTAAAACAACAGCAGTAGTTATGAAATTGTTATCAAGTGAATACAAAGATCTTTTTCTAGAGAGCACGTTCCTAGGTCCGGAATCTGGGGGTTACTCCGAGAAATCCTTTCTTTCTCGTTCACTCAGGGGGGTGCGGCCTCTCACTCTGTTTCGTTCTTCTTCTGTACCGTCGCTAGAATAAAAACATTCGATCGGCCCGACTTTCCAAGATTGAAGTTAGAACTAAGAATTCGAAAATCTTAATGAAAAGAAGCTTGGCATTCATGTGTTCGAGAGTTCGAGAAGTTGAAAACGACCGTTATGGTGGGATTTATCAATTGGGTATAAATTGAATTCATTCTATTTCATATTCACCGATCCGTAGAAGAGACCAAGAAAAAGTAAGATAGATTTAGGGCCGACAAGCGGGTCTTAGATCTGCCCAGAAATATTAGCTGGATCGTTGTCAATATGGGAAAGATAATCTTTTTTTTAATCAACTTTCCAAAGTTTTTAATTTGAGAATTAGATGGAGTAAAGAGGCAATAGAAATTATCAAGTGGGGAACGAGGAAATTTATGAGAAATCAGTGGTAATTTTGTTAGAAGCTTCTTGTTGGTTTATAAAGATGTTGATAATTTCCCATAAATTGAGCCATGATTAAAAGAAAAGAGTGGAACATTAAGTTAATTAATCTATAAGACATCTCAACTTTTGACGTGCCTAAAACATTTTTGACTATCAATTAAAAACTCTAAAACAACTTTACTTTTCACTATTATTTATAGGATGATAATAAAAAATTTACTGGTCTGACTAATTTGCTAAAACACGTCATCCATGTTCCTTTAATGTTTGGCTTTTTAAAGATGAACAAATAGTAACGAAAATGGAGTAATTTGTCACATGCAGTGGCTTATTGAATTGTATACAGATTAAAGAAGTAATCCTCTATTAAATAAATAATCCTTATTAAAGAAACTCGGTAATCCCACTTGTCTAGATAATTTTATCAGAAAACTTTAGTAATATATGAATAAAATCGAAGTGGTGAAAGCCTAACAATTGAGACATCACGTTACTGAAGTACCAAAGGCGAACGGGATTAGTATATGGACTGATTGAATTAAGGAACTGAATTAATGGACGAGGAGGAATAATAAGTCAATTTTAATCGGAATCGAAAGCGGAAAAACTGACCACATGATCGATAATGGGCATAAATCCTAAAACAAGATTCACTCGTTCTTCAGTCCTCATGTAAACATGAAGAGAAGGCTAGTTTCCTTCTAACTTAGTACCGATCTTTATTGTTCGATTTGCTTTCTTAGTGCTGATACCCTCATACACCGATCAATTAATGAAACGGCAGAAGAACCTATTTGACAATAATCTAAAAGAAACTTCGGAAAAAAACTGGAAAATAAGAAATAAAGTGCTCTAATCGAATTATTCTTATTCTTATTTTTATATATACAAATAATTAATGAATGAGCTGTAGTAGTCTAAAATTAGGGATATGCTTATCTGGCGACCGGCGCCAATCATTGAACTCTTGGCTCAAGAGTTACATAATAATTATATATTTGTATGTATATTCTAGAAGCATTTAACCAAATAATTATCTTATAGAATCAACAAATCAAAATGAAAATATACATCATTAAACAAGGTTAAGTGTTATAAAATGTACATAAAAGACAATTGCTTATATTCACTGGCTTCGTGTAAACACTCGTTGCGAATAAGTTTTTACGGATTTAACTGATATATTTTTATAATATAATTTTTTTTATACCATTAATATTATTGTTTACCTTTGATTTCGGATAATAATTGAATTTATATGTGGTTTTAAGGATACGTGATTTAGTTTGATATAAATAACAAATGATATAACGGAAACTAAAATCAGTAAATAAATGGAAAAGAAATGCAAACCACAAGCTTTGGATGATTCTGGCCTTGGCTGATTCCTCGAAGATGAACATATAAATGAAAATAGGCAAATAAAATAATGTATAAAATATTAAAAGCAGACTTTTTTTTCTTTGTATTGATGATTGTTTCGTTTCGTGCCTTTGAACAATTATATTGCCCCTTTATATGCGAGGGGATAATCTTTTATCCAACGCAAGAATCTGTTTACAAGATAAAATATCTCTTAATTTGTTGATTTAACGGTCATGTTGATTGATGCCGTGATTCCCCTCGAGATACTTACTTATCACGGGATTTTCGGTCCCTTCATTATTTAGATTTGATAACTTACCCTAGGACATTTCCCGGAATCAAGCTCGACAGACTCATATCGGGCATCATGGCTTCGTGTTCTGATTCGATGTTGTTTGATTTCGACCTTTAATCTTTGATACCTTAAACCCGGTTTACCGAGCAATAGTTACAGTTGATACCAATCGTATAAACTCAAACCCGATTTGTCCATATATAAGAGATCCCGAATTCAACCCCATACAATTATCTAACTTACTAAACATAACTTTATGTGATAGTATAAAAATATTATGCATTATCAATGCATACAACTTAGAACTAATGACAATTACATGATACCTCATTGAAGGAGGCCGTCGCACTAATATGAGTTGGAAGATGGAGCATTAGTTGCGTTGCAATGATTAATGAAACAGAACCAAATATCAGTAAACATGTGGGCATGTTACTGTGTGTTTGGATTGGTATACTTTTATATGAATAATGATACTTTTCCCGTCAACTTTAATTGATTTTTTAATTTTTTTGTGATTTATAATATTTGATTTTTTTTATATATCAAAAGGAATTAACTTATTTTTCTAAAAGTCATACTTGGAGTAAAGAGCGTAAAAATAATTATTATATTTCCTATTAAAAATTTAAGATTAATATGATCAATTTAATTGTTAATTAATACTACAAGGTGAATTTTTTAAAAACATCCAAAAAAATTAATTAAAGCTTACCGGAGGGAGTTTTGACATTTGTCCATATGTCCCAATCACTAATATTACCACTCAATTGCATTCTACCATTCTGAACTAATCATCTTTTATATAAACGTGGAGTCAGATTTTGAAGTTTGTAAGTTCGAGATTTTAATCTTTTTAAATTAATAAATTTTAAATTAATAATTAACTATATATAATTTCAAAAGCACCTTATAACTAACTTCACGTGGTCCTCGAAGCTTTTCGACTTTGAACAGAATTCCAGAGTTTAAATTAATAAATATAAAATATTATTACTTCTATTATTATACTAAATACAATTCTTTGTTTGTATAATGACAGGACTAATATCTACTAATTGTCATTTCTCGGGTACAATTGTATGTCGACATTTTTTGTAGTTTGTTAATCAAATTGAATTATTGTGTGAATAAATAACTACCTCTACATAAGGTAAGAGGCACGTCATATTCCACGAATTTTCTTCATAAGTCATCGAGTAACATATAAAATAAATATTTGTTGATAAAGGAGAACCAAAATAAAATGGCTCCACCTACTCAAAAATCAAAATTTAGAAAGGGAAGCCACCTACTACTAAAAATTAAAATCCCAACTTTTGTAATAATTATCTACGTATATTTGGTTGTCAACTCTCGATGATCAAGAATGTACATCTCTCATATTGGAAGGTAAGGCCTATGCCCCCTCCATCTTTGTAATTATGATTATATATATGAAAACTAACACTAGGCACACTTCCTAGTGAATTATATTTTTTTAAAAAAAAAAAAAAAAAAAAAAAAAAACTTTTGTGACGTGTGTAAACACAAATATTTACTTAAAATCGTTTTAAATTCGTGTGTAAACATGTTTATGCCACTCCTTTTCTACAAACCAGACAACCTTTCATCCCCAGAATAAATAATACTTTCTCCGGTAAGTTATTTTTTTGGTTTTTTTTTACACATATTAAGGAATTTATTTTTTAACAATAATTAATAATAAAATTGACCATATTAACTTTAATTTGCTTATTGAAAATGTAACAAAATACTCTTAAGTTCTTTAATTCTAGGACAACTTTGAAAAAAAATTAATTTTTTTTTATTATCTTCAAAATTCTAATATTATGGACCATAAGAAAAAAATAAAAAAATCACTTAAATAGACAGAAGGGAGTAAACAAATGACCAAAAAGAAAGGCAATTAAATTAGAGAAATGCAAACGACAAATCTTGAAAAATGAGAGGAAAGTTATATTATTCCTACTCCAAATTCAACAACACATATACACTATTCCGCTCCATCCTATTTTCGATATTAAATTAATCCTCACACTATTGACATTAATTGTCTGAAGTATTTTTTTTTGTCAAATTTTATGGATCCGATATTTAAAATATAAATTTACAAATATGTAAGATTAAAAAAAAAAAGTCTAACTCGCACTCTGCTGACCTTATATTTCAAGGCATCTACAGATTTTGACAATAGTATAAATTAAAACAGCTGTGATTTGGTGTGCAGGCATTTCTTTTCCCCTACTTCTATCACGTGTTAAGTCAATGCACTCAGTTTAATGTACACTATATAATTTAGTTACTGACAGCTCTCACCAGCTTCCATTGCCGGCAATTTTATTAGCTACGTTATACTAAGTAAAATAATTTTTGTATAAAAATTTAATTTATTTAATATAATATTTGGTTGCTCAATTTAATTTATGCATACCTAATGCATGAATTATTTATACCTTATAGGAGGGCATAGCTAATACTAAAAAAACCAAGAGATTACTAATTCATACATTAATTATACCTGAATAAGACCCTAAAATTACTAAATCGTCCCTCAAACCCTTTTCCTAAATTTCTTTATATACAGAAAGAAGAATATTCAAGGGTATAATTGTAAAGTAAATTTTGTACAGTTTTAAATCAAACACAAGCTTAAATTACACATTGCATAGTTAATTTTTAATGAACCAAACACTTGATAAAAAATAATTCCAACACTACAATTCCTGCATTACTTGTGTTCGTACCTAAAAACCCCTTAATACTCAACAATGGTTAATGAAATAGTAATGTTACACTAAGGTTGGTGTTCAATGAATTGGTAAAAATTTTAGTTACTGGATCCAATCCAAGTTTACTTAAAATAAATTAGTCGAGGTGCGTATTAGCCGCGGGAACTTAACCATAATAAAGAAAATGAAAATGGCTAAAGAAGTAGAAGAAAATGGTGGAGCTAAAGAAGGAAGAATCATTCAAATGCAAATCTAATTTATGATCAAATACCACAAACAAATAGTAGTACTCTGTATAAGAAATTAAGAATGAATATGCCTAACTGAACAAATTCGATTTGCAGATTATGTATATATAACAAAAACCAAATTGAGCTATATCCTACAAACAATCCATTTACCCAAAAACAAAAAAAAAAGAAAAAAAAAAGAAAAATTAATCAACCAAAACAAAAAAAGGAAAAAGGAAAATCACACTCTTTCCTTTCAACCAGTAAAATCAAACTACACCTCAGAAAGTCCATTTCCAGATCTTGATCCGAAGATCGACGTCACATTTCACATCGGAGGTAGTGGCTTTAGTCGGCGATTTTCCAGTGGGAACAGTAATTTTAATACCATTGCATTTCACTCTAATTCCAACTTTCTTCGTTTTTAAGCTTCCAACTTTGACTTTTACCTTTGTATCGAGCTTTATCTCCAATGGTAGGGTCTTCTTATTCTTCAGTTTAGATCTCAACGTAGAAACGGCCGAATCGTCGAGATTTTGACCCGAATTTGACACGACGGTTTTTAAAGTGGTAACGTTTTTCGTGCCATGCCTGAGAGCCGGTAAAGAGCCAGAACCGATGTCCACGTCATCGGAACTGAATGAAATATTGATCGGATCGTAGAAGAAGGTGACCTTTTTGTTAGGATTACGAGCGATGACGGTGAGGTTGAATTTGGTGACGAGTTTAGTGGAAGTGAGGTTGAATTGCGAGACTTGAAGAGAAGAAACAGAAAACGACGGTCTCTGAGGACGGTAAAGGACCCAGAAAATAGCGCCGGCGATGGCGGCGAGGAGCACGATAGTGATTATGAAGAAAGTGGTCCATAAGCAGCAGCAACAGCAGCAGCTCCGTCGGTGTTTGCGACGAGGAGGCGGCTGAGGACGGTAGGTAGGGCGGGTGGCGTTGTAAAGTTGAGCTTTGTTTGCCGGAAAGGCTGGATTAGCTCCACCGTTGACGGCGGGGGCAGCAGTTCCATTTGCAGCGGCGGGTTTAGCAGCTGGGTATACTCTATCCGCCATTTTAGGAACTAAAGAAAAGATCAAAGATTAGGGTTTGGTTTCTATGTATAGAGAGTATTTATATATAAAGAAAGGGAATAAATTTTGGTGGCGGTGGTAGTAGGAAAACTAGAAGAGTTGAATTGTGAAGTGAAATGAAGGTGAAATGACAACTGCAATGGAGATTTTGAAGAGACAGACAAGTACGTTATAACTAATGCGCTGTTCATAAACCACCACACGCTTTCATTAGCGAGTGTTTAATCAGCAGTTATTAGGATAATAATTGGTGATTAGTGATTATTATAAGAAAACTTGCCTTACTTTAAAATATTTGTTTATCCTAAATTTAGGATAACAAGTGAATTTATATGTGATTTCAAAGATATGTGGCATAATTTGATACAAATGATGAATAATATAACGAAAACTAAAATTAAGGGATAAATAGAAAAGAAATACAAATCACTCAAGCTAGATACTCTTAACATTTGGCTGATCCTTCCTGGGCAAAAAACGATTACAATGGTAATCGAAACAAATTAGTAATAAAATGATTCAAGAGAGCAATGTATTACTGTTTTTTCGTTTCCATTGATGATTTGTGTAAACGAGATGATCTTTAAATGGTTCAACTCTCCCTTTATATAGTGGGGAGGTCATACATCTGGTAAACTGCTATACAAGGTAAAATATCTCTTGATTTACTAATTAAACGGTTCTATTGATTAATGCCGAGATTCCCACAGTGATGCTCGTCCTATCACAGATTTTCCAGTTCTTCATCATTTAGGTTTAATGATCTTCCCTTGGACATTTTCGGAGTTAGGCTCGATCTTAGATCACAAGCTCGATGTTCTCAAGGTTGGACATTCTGGCTTCGTATTCCAATTCGATGAAGTTCAGATTCGATCTTCGACCCTACGCATTCCGAACTCGATCTATCGAGCAACAGTTGAACTCGATATTAATCATATAGAATCAAGCCCGATTCTAATCACATATAGGTGGGTCCAACTTCGATCGTATTGAATGGAAATTTAACAATTCCATGAGATTAGAGTTGCCGCTATTGATTATAATTCCACATTAAACTAAGAGGTCTAACTACATTAAATCTAGCTAATGTTTTCTCATGGACTAACTCTATATTTCCATATATACTTTCATATATTGAGTTTAATTTTTAATTTTCTTCAATCGCTTAATTCTTAATTTGCCTTTGATCATTAATCGACATTAAGTAACTTGTTCTCCCTTTCCACTATTTTGCCTTTTCTGAGAAGAAGAAAAAGAAAAGATTATGACTTTTCAAAGACTTACAATTTTCTTGACTATTCGATTAGTATAATGACTCTTGCCTTCAATTTTAGATATATATATATATATATATATATATATATATATATATATATATATACTATTTTATTTATTTATTTTTTATATATTGAAAAATAGTTTTCAGACTTTTGGCAATTTAAAAAAAAAAGGAAAAAGAGGAGGAAATTGACGTACAAAGAATCGGTAATGGAGGCGCGTGCTAAACGAGTGATTAAATATAGTAAGATTTGTGTTATTGCACCTAAAATAGACGTCTCCACCTCAACAACTGTGGCCCAGTGGACCTTTCGACGGCCAGAATGGAACGATTTTTATCTAGTTATTATGCTATAAAAACCTATTTATTACATTTATTTATTTAGATCTTTTATTAATTATTTTATATATTTATATTTATAAATTATATATAAAATTATAAAAATAAAATAAAATTCAAGATCGCTTAAATTTAGCCGATAAGTTACATGACATCCACTTCATTTTCAATAATTCCTACAATTAAGATTATGTTGCTTTTTCAAAGGATTTCAAAAATATTTTTTTTTTCTTAATAATCACCCAAAATCTATTTTAATTTCTTATACTCGCTTTTACCCCCTCCCCCCTCCCGAAAATTATTGACTCTTTTCCTTTTCCCTTTTCCAAAGAGTTTTCTTTCTTACTAATCACCCAAAATTTCTCTTTCTTATTTATATAATGCAAGACGAAATTCGGAATACTGCTCTAGATTCAAGTTGTGGGTAAGTTTTGAATCTTAATTTTTTTTCTTTCTAAAATCTTTATTGTATGTGACTTCTATATGATACATCAATACTCAAATAATACTTGATATAATACTAATATAATTATAGTACGATTATACTAGATTTTTAGTATAGAGTTGTGATTGAAACTTGAAGAAGATGAAAATGATAATTGTATCACAATTTTTTAAAAATGTATCACGATTGTATTATAATTGTATGTGTATCATAATTGTTGAAGAAATTTTATAAATGTATGATAGTTGTATATTTATTGTATATTGTTATGAGTAGTTGTGAGTTCGTGATGAATTTCACAATTTATATCACAAATGTATGATAATTATATATTAATTTATTAGTATTCTATCGGGTATAATTTTGAGTATTGATGTTCCATGTACAAGTTAGATACAATTATATTTTAAGCATTGATGTATCCGATACAATTCAAATACAAGTATGATATAGTTATTATACAATTATCATACAATTCCTGAATATTTCTTCATTTTTAGTGTTGTCTAATCTCTTAGCAAAAGAACGACACGATTGATGATTTTTAACAATATAAAGCCATCGACAACTGTGAAAAGAGAGAAGATGGAGATTCTGGGTATAAATTAAGGGATTTTGATGTAAAAAAAGAAGCAGAGAGAAGAGGAGAGGGGAAAAAAAAATGCAATTGAATCCCTCAATATAAGGTGCTAATAATGGAGTGAGAGCCTTTTAAGAAGCAATCTACATAATTTGTAAGAAAAACCTAAATAATTATTAAAAACTACATAACATAGAGAAGATAGGTAATTAAGTTTTTATATAGTATAATTAGGTAAAAATCCCAATGGAACTCGCTTAAATAAACTAAATAGTATAGCCTCAGCAAAATGTATATGTTTTGTGTATTAAAGTATAATATATAAAAAAATTATATTTCTTCGTTCAATTTTAGTTATTCATTTTTGACTATGCACTCCTTTTAAGAAAAAATAAAATGAAATATGTATGTTACAATTCTACCCATAATAATGATAATATTTTCAAAAATCGTGGGAAATAATTTAGAGAATGAGTAGCTAATGATAAGGATAAAACGAAAAAAAAATTATTTTTCTCTGTCATTTAGTATAGTACGCAAGTAAAAATAAAAATATATTTTTAATATAATAAATAAGTAAAAGTAAATAAATAATATATATATTTATACATAATCAATATATATATTTTATATATTAACAAACAAATATAATTATTTTTGATCGATCAATTAAATGCGTAACTTCCAACTCGTTTCGGAATATATATCCTTCTTTTTTCCAGCACATTGCGTGGAATAGTTGAGTTAAAGGCAGGTGTGAGAGTGATCTGTCGGTCCCCTATTTCCACGCCTAAACTTTGTTTGGTTGTTCCAGATGTTATAGGGGCTGCACTTGCAATTTCAAGCTCTAAAATCATTAAAATGGCCGCTTGGACCAGTACCAAATCAAGAATATTCTCTCCGCGTAATAAATTTAGAATTTAAATATTATGGGTCTGAAATATAAATATATCGAGTAGAGCCTATATACTGTCGTATTTTCTTTTCATTATTGTTGGTACTTTGTTTTTCTTTGGCCAAGTTTATATTGGAAAGAGCTTCTCTACCTTCATAAAATAGGAATAAGATGTACGTACACACTACCCTTCTAATATCTTATATGTGGTATTACACTGAATATAATTATTGTTGTTGTATTTTTCCATTAGTGAAAGGATAAAAGAATAATTTCAATTTCTAAATGGCCGAATATACTGAGAATATGTGGTCATATTGACAACTAGATGGTATTGAATGTTAGTATTATACATTTTAATGCTCACGAAAGAGGAATTTTTTCTTTCCCACTCTAAATATATTTGGGAAAAACCTTCAAAGAAAGAGCTATGTTACATCCAAATTAGTTATAGTATCGTGGGGTATTCGCTACAGGCTCGTACTGACACTTCAGCTGAGTTTAACGAGGCTCCAAGCCCTTCCCTTCAGGGCTAGGAGTGAAATGCCCTCGATTAACTTAACCCTTTTAATGTTACATAAAAGTCATTACTTTACGTTCAGTTAATACTAAAAAGACTACTCCTAATAAAAGTTACCTCATTAGGAATACTCTACTATATTTTCATTCTCTAAAACTTTGCAAGAATTTGCGGGAATCATTTTTGCCACTATTTTAGCTATTATGATTGAGATAAGACGTTCCACCATGAACTGCCAAAGCATGCTCAGTCAATCGTCAATCTCCTGTCCAAAGCTGACCAGTACAATCATGTATCACCCCGCGGGCTTCGTATCATAACTGTCCACACTGAAATCAAAATATTTAGTTGGATCGCTACCACGTGGAGAAAAGACAGAGGAGTGATAATATTGCATGTTCTTCAAATCATCAACAGCAATTCTAAATATATATGTTCATTAAAAATTCCAGTTCCAATAATTTCTAGCCTGATGTATGAAGACCTGATCTTGATATTCACAAAATCAATGATAAATTCAAATCGGCGAAAAAAAAAAGTATGCAATTTAATTTCTACATCCATTAGTTAATTGGGTTAAATTTGTATGCAAAAAGAAATATTCATCCAATCCATTTTCAAGTCAAACTTTAGCTCTCTGAGCTAATGAAAACAAAATTTAAAGAGTGTCCTAAAAAGGCAATATAATTCTAATTTTGGTTTCCGTTAAAGTGAATGATCTTGAATTTTTGTCCGCGATTGTTTCATATGCACAACTTCAAGTTCAACAAAATATTGCCCTTCCCTTATCTTGCGGCAATATTTTTAACTTTTGACCTTAAGATTTTGCCGATTTAATAAGTGAAGGTCGTAAAGACCACCAAAAAGTACCATATTTCTAACTTTTTGTGCAAAAACAATCCAACTTACTGATCAGTAGCCCAATCAAGGCCTTTCTGAGCTGTAGGGAAACCCATTAGCCTAAATACTCAACTTACTAAGGGAAATGACACCAGGTAGCTACTTTTAAGCATGATATTTAAAATACATTCATAATTTATAATATATTTAAAGAGTAGCTAAATTTTACCCAAATTTCAGGATACGATATCTTAAAGTTCAAAAAATATGTCCAAAAATTCGAATCTTATGTCCTTAATTTCAATTAGTAGTTCAGCAATTCAGGACACTTAGTCCTGAATTTCAAGTTAGCAACTCAAAAATTTAGGACATTAAGTCCCGAATTTTCAAATTTAAGATACTTAATCCTGAAGTTTAAGTGAATTAATTAATTTTTAAATACACTATACATTATGAATATATTTTAAATAACGGACTTAAAAATGACTATTACTGTATTTCGACCACTTTCTAATAAGCAGCCCAGTCGACGGCCCAACATCCATCCTGCTAAATAAATTGTTCTAAGTTAATTTCTCTTTATATTATTGGAAATCATGATACACGAGTAACTTGCATGTTTGTCTTTTTGCATGTGATAAACCTGAATGCTGACAATTATTTGGTATATCGTAACGTTGAGTTGTCCCACATCGATGGAATTTAAGGTTTTTGATCTCTTTATATAATCTTGGGTAATCCTCATCTCATAAGCTAGCTTTTGGGATTAAGTTAGGCCCAAGGTCCATTTATCATGGTATCAGAGTCAGGCCCATCGTAATTATTGTTATCGATGTTGGCCCTCCATTTATATTGTCTACGCTCCAAAGTGCAGGCCTAGACGTGAGGAGCATCGTAATTATTGTTATCGATGTTGGGCCCTCATTTATATTGTCTACGCTCCAAAGTGCAGGCCTGGACGTAAGGAGTTGAGTTAGGTCCAAGGTCCATTTATCACGTAATATAAAAGATAATGCAACTACACTTTACATATAAGTATATGATCGATTAAAACCATTCAATGAAAAATAATAATTAAAATCTTAGATTTCCTTTGATAAAAGATCAGGTCCCTTCCAAAAGGAAAAAGAAAAAGAAAGAATAAGTGGTTTACTAACATTATTAAATTTTCTCTCCCATCCTATAAATATAATACTAAATGTGAACGAAAAAAAGAAAAAAAAAAGAGGTTTCAAATTTCATAACATTTCAAGATAAAACGTTATTTTCAGTTGCGACTATAAGTAATATTAAAACAACTAGAGATATTAAAAAATTTAATTATTATTTTTAGTAATCACATAAAATAGCAACATTTCATGCAATTAGTGACTTAACCTATTAATTATTATTTAAATGGGAGCAATTTCAGCTTTAAGTTACTAAAAACGATTAATGTCACATACCTCTTACTTCTATTTTAAAATGAACCCTTAGACCATAAAAAAATATTTCATTATCTAAAAATTCTGAAGTTCAATATTCGCAATTTTTAAATAGTATACTTTTTTGAATTTCAACTTTAATCCAAATATTGTTCATGTGTTAACAAATATTTGAAAAATTTAGCCAACTGAGTTTATTCTGACAATCAAAATTCACAATCTAGTACTACTAGTGAAAGAATACCGTTACAATATATGAGTTCAATTCTTATTAATTTTCCTCTTATTTTTTATCTCAATATACTATAAAAAAAATTTATTAAAAAAAATAGTTTGTAATACTAAATGGAGTTATTGGGAAGGCGCCAAGAGCACCGACAGAATGTCGAAGCAAAAGCAATGGTGTTAGACGCCAGTCAAAGTACATCATTTTCGCTATAATGAATGTGGTGAAGATGCTATCCAAATATCAACTAACCTAACGGGTTAAAGTGAGTAGTGTGTACGCATATTTTATTCATATTTTTATAAAGATAGACTCATATATATATTTCAAGGAGAAGATCTTGTTCTTTCCTGAGAACATTGATCTGAGGGAGGTCATCTTGGTCAGACTTCTCTGAAGATGTAGTAGATGAATTTAAGTCATCTTCTAGGATGTTGTTAAATTGTTCGTCGTCGGACATTTCATTATTTGTAATATCCAAAGATTCACTTTATTCAACAAGCAATTTATCTATTTTGTTTAGAGTAGGTATATATATATATATATATATATATATATATATATTAGGGAGGATGTGTAACTAGATATAAGATACGTGAATCCATGATCTTTCTGTTAAACCATGTATTTTATGTAAGTATTTTTTTGAATTTGTATAATATTATCTGTTGTCCCCATATACCCAAAAGGTTGAATGATATATTTTATTGAATACTGAGTTATCTATTCAAACGAATAGAAATCAATTCCCACTTAATAAAATTTTTCTTCTTTTCAACGGAGCACCCATATTCTAAAACTCATAGATGGATTTGTCTTTGTTTATGGAAATATTATATTACTTAAAAAAAACTTTAAGAACCCATAAATTTTAAATCGTGAATCCGTATTCCCAACCTCTATAGTGTGTCTCCTATCAAGAATAGTAACACCCCATCCTGATTTCATTAGACACCATATCTTTTCCCCCTCTTCCAAACATTACACCACCCACTAGACAAGACATTTAGGTTCTACCCATAATAAGCTGTCTAATTCTTATAATATTTCAATATTCATACACAAGGGGTGGAATTTCTTTTTTACTCAATGGCATAAATTGACATAAATAAAGTGACATAAATATTACTATAGGATATGAAAGTTCAAACTTCGAAAAGACAAAACACGCTAAGTGATTTTTTTTCATTTGCGCACAGTTTGACGGATAAAGTTATTTGATATTTATACTAATTAGAAGCTAAAGCGGATGCACCATATAAATAGACGAAGTACAGATATACATGTAAAATGATTACTACTTAAAATGTCAATAAATATTAAAATTTAGCCCATATTTAGTTGTAAAAACCTCAAAGGTTGAATCTTTTAAATTGAAATATTGAATTTGTCTCTGATTAAAGTACTCCCTCTGTTTCAATTTAGATGACACGCTTTCCTTATTGTTCTGTTTAAAAAAAGAATAATACATTTCTATAATTGAAAATAATTCAACTTTAAACTCTTCATTTTATCCTTAATGAGAAGCTTTTAAATCACAAAAATGTTATGGTTCCACAAAGCTTTTACCCCTTAAGCTTTTAAGACCAAAAATTTCAAAAGTCTTTTTCTCCCCTTAAATTCCGTACCGAGTCAAACTATTTCAGAAATTGAATCTGGGGAAACCGCTAAAAAAAGATTGAACATGTGAAAGGATCCGAACGAATTCTGCTTTCATTTCCCCCGTATGGAGCATAATAGATGTGGAATAAAGTAGTCGAGGCATGTACAAACTAATCCGAACACAAATAATTTATAAAAAGGGCTCATTTAAAAAGTTCTTCCAACTTTTGAGTGGTTTATTGATGATGTTATGTTAGGGAAAAAGTTTAAGAGGAATTACTTCTATAAATGGGAAATGAGTGGAACCCAAGCCTCATCTTAATGATCATTGTGAATTCAGAATAGATATGATAAATAATTGATCAAAGTCTAATCACGTTATAAAGGTGGGGCATTATGTTATTCGCCTGCTTTTACTTTACAAAGTAAAAGGTGAAATTTTTTTTTACCTTTTACCATCTTCAGTACTTAGCACTAATTAAAGTGCAAGGAAGATGAGGCTTGCTCAGTTGGTAAAAGCACTTCTACCCACGACCGTTAGGTTTCCGGTTCGAGTCACGCTGGAGGGGAAGTGTGGAAACAATATAGATCCTCCTAATTTGGGACGGGTTTAAAAAAAAGAAAAAGAAAAAAAGTAAGATGAGATCTTTACAAATCAAAGATTAATCTCTTCAAGTTAGTGAGTTGAAAATGCAATTGCAAGTGGACCATTTACTTCATAATGATAGGAACTGCAACAGCATTAAAAATAGAGTTTAAGACAATAAGAATAATTTTTATTCTATCAGTGCAATTTAATTAATTATAGAAAATTATTATTCTATTTTTATATTGTTAGGGGTCGTTTAGTAAGCAACAATAATTTTGGGATAAAAATTTAGTATCGTCTCATTCCTTGTTTGATTAGTAATCCTGAAATAAATTATTCAAGGATTAACTTATACCTACCAGACGATGGAACAGTAATCCCAGGATAAAATAATAAAGTTGATAATTCAAAATTAATATAATATACCAAACATTCAATAAAAAATAATAGTAAAATAATTAATCCTAGCATAACTTGTTTTTGATACGCCGGTTACGCGAGCTCAAATAAATAAAGCCGGAGGAAGGGTAGTGGGGGTGGGGGGAGGGGTGGGGATTCCACTTAAACAATATGTCAACAATTTCAACTGAAAGATTTCAATGTTATTACTAAATTTCAACTAAACAAATCATGTCAAATGAGTCCTTGAATAATTTGGAAAAAGAATAATTCTTTTTCTGTTCCCTGTTTCTTTAATCCCCACAAGAAAAAGAAAGAAGCTTTTTTCTTTCAGTTTCTCTCTTACTTTAGCTTTAGCTCTTTCTCAGTCTCACTGGATCAAACCTCTAGTTCTGTACTAGTAATCTCATTTTTGCTTTTGTGCTTTGATCAGTTTTAACTATCTCTAGTAACCAATTTTTTATGATTATTTCATTCCAAGAATATAAAAATATCTGGGAGATTTGTGGTTTTATTACTACTTCCCACCTAACTTAGACAGTGTTTTATATTTTTCACCGTCACTACTTTTCTCTTCATTAATTTGATGGTGTACCATTTTTGGCTCTCATTGCATAAGCTACATAAACTTGTATTTTTTGTTGTCCCATTTAACATATACTCATGTTTTTTCTAACTACATTGTACAAAACAGTACTGTGTTCATTCAAATTCTTTTTCTTGCTTGAAAATTCCTGCTCTATAGGCCAATGATGGTCTTGTAATTTGATCATTTGGGTTTATTCTTGAGGAGAGAGATGGGGTTGCTGCAGTGTTTCACGTTGCTGAAATTCTTGGTGATTCTATGTGGTTTTTCAGTTCAATTATCTGCAGGTACTATACTGTGATCGCTAAGTCTGTTAAATTGGAAACTTGATTGATTCATGCGTTTGTTTCAACTATGCTTATGTTTTTGGCTGAATTTTGTTAAGTGTGTGTTAATAATACATTTCTTGATTGTTTGAGCAAGGGCTTAGTAAAGGTAGTTTTTATCTTTCATTTCAAAAGAAAAAGAAAAAGAAGTTCGAGCAAATGCAATGGGATGACGCTAGGGAGTAGGAATATGAAGTTATGATCTACTTTTGTACCTTTTCTTTTTGTGGTATAATATGAGTATGAGATGAGTTGAAATGGAGTGACATGGTCAGTGAGGATATATATATATATAGTCGACCTCAACTTGCTCGAATTGAGGGTTAGTTGTGGTTTTTGCACTCTTTTCGTTGAAATGTTTTTAGATACTGGGCTAGTAAATCGAACTGTAGGAGTATCCTAGAGGCTAGAGCTACTAAATAGCTTTAACACCATTGCAGGATTCGACCTGCTTTCATTGAGAAGTGCAGCTTCTGCAATTTTCAAATTCAAGGACGGAAGACTTGATCGTAGTTTTCACAATAGAGGATTGCGTCTATCCCTCCTACAACAAGGTTTTCGTTCCCTTTATATGTGTTAGATTCATGAACTTACAACCCTTGTTTATTCTTAATACCCTTGCCATCTGGTGCTTCATTTGTCAAATTCACTGCTATTACATTTGTCAACCAATTTAGCTGAAGTCAGGAATTATGTAAAATGTAAAAGATATTTCCTGATTATCAGATCTTTTCATATGTTCTTGCATTGCATACACATTGCAGATTTCTCTCCGCTTCCAACTTCTATCCGGAAGAGACATGACACATTTGCTGCTGCACCCCATTTCAAGGCATTTCACAGTGCTCCACAACCATATCATCATCCAACTAAAGGTATTTTTGAAATAGCTAGAACTATTTATTTTTTGAAGTTAGCAAAACCTGATAGTCCAGATTTTCTTCTGCAGCTGCTTATCAGCACAAGATCTTGGAACCACTTAATTATGCGGACACACCTTCAACTTCGCCTCATTTTAGGAATTCTGGTCGAAAGCAAGTACATACTTCTGCATCTTCGCCTTCAATCTCCTCTTTTAGGCACCATTATAGTAAGCACAAATACAGTGGCTTTACACCTGACCCATACGATCACCTTCATCCGCCTGCTTCAAGCTGGCCAGGTGAGTTATTCTTAAAAATGAATCGCCTTCCTCTTTTAGATTGAAATAGAAATAGTAATGTACATATTTGGATGGACGAAAGACTAGACTACTTTTTTTTTTTTGCCTACTCAAGTAACTATTGTTTTCTCTTCTTAAAACATACAGGGCCTTCAATTGCTCCATATAAGTCTCCCGTTCCTTCATCAGTAAGTTGGGCACCTGTGCCATCACCGATAATGCAACCTAATCACTTGGGAAGTATGTGTATAAACCGTAATCTTAATGCATTGTCTCCTTTCTTATTTGTAGTAAAAGGTAATGCTGATGATCTGATCCTTCTTATTGATGCCAGTTCCCACGGCTACACCTACAATATCACCAACGAGTTCATCTTTAAAAGGAAAGAAACAGAGTCCACCTCCTTTGCCTGTTATGACACTGCCGCCACCGCCTCCCAATCATGGTATATAGACAAGTGATTTTTAGCTCTCTGTTTAAACAAGTTACTCTTCTAACTAAGTTTTATTGGAATTGAAACTTCAGCCGAGACCAAAAAATTCTTAAATAAAATGTTTGATCTTATTATAGATTGTAGTTCTTTGACATGCACTGAGCCGTTGACGTACACACCTCCTGGATCACCCTGCGGCTGTGTATGGCCCATTCAAGTAGAAATGCACCTCAGTGTCACACTCTATACCTTTTTTCCTTTGGTATCCGAGCTTGCCAAGGAAATTGCTTCCGGTGTTTCGCTTAACAGGAGTCAAGTGCGCATTATGGGAGCGAATGCAGTCAATCAGCAGCTTGAGAAAACGATTGTACTTATCAACTTAGTTCCCGCTGATGGAAAATTTGATACTACCACTGCTTTTACAATCTATCAGAAGTTCTGGAAGAGGGGGGTATTCATAGAGACTTCGCTCTTTGGTGCATATGAGATGGTTTATGTCCGTTATCCAGGTTGTCAATTGGTACTAGTAGTAATATCTAAATCTGATATTTGTGGATTCCATCATGATGTTATTCAGCACTATAACCTTTTCTTTTTCTTTCCTTTTTGGTGCACACATGTACATATTGGTCTAACAATCTTAATTTGTTAGACCGAGAGTAAATTTGCAATTTAGGCTTAATAGAAAGCAAGATATTAGCTTATAGAGGCCATATGGAATTTTGACACGGGTAACAGTCGTGCTAGGTGGAATCATAAAAGAACAATTCAACTGTTTTCTTGTGCATATGAAGAGGTGCTAATATGGTAGAATGCACAAAGAGCTTGCTAATATTGTCTATATGTCAACTCAGATTTATTCCTTTTCAACAATTGTTCCCCATTTCTGTAATGGTTTGACTAAACATGTCCTTACAGGACAGCAATAGACTAATTTCCAAGGGGTATATGTTATCATAGTTTATGCTCTCAGATTAGTCAAAATTCCAGTCTTTTCTGTCCATAGCTTCCCATATATTTGCAGCTAGATTGTACTTCCACCCAAAAAATTTCACAATTTGTTCTGATTTCAATTTGTCAATGTTCACTGGCTCAATAAATTCTATTAATGCTGATTTTGCTTGTTCTCCATTCTCTGATAACCTGTTTCTGGTGCACTTTATTTTTACACACATTCAGTTACTTGAGTTCTTATAAAGTTGATTCTTTTGCAGGGCTACCACCTTCTCCGCCTTCACATCATTCAAGCAGTGCTACTATTGATGATCTACCAGCCTACCCTGGCAATGAAAATAATGGAAGGAACATCAAACCTTTGGGCGTAGATGTGTCAAGAATGAGAAAGAACGGAATAGCTAGAAATATGATTATTGTGATTGTTCTTTCATCATTCACAGCCTTTATTGTGTGCCTCGGATTTATTTGGCTTCTGTTGTTGAAGTGTGGATGTTGTACTAAATCACCTGAGCAACCTTCACATATTTTAATCTCCTCTCAGGGGAAAACATCAGGTAAACTCTACTGATAGAAATTGCAGATAAACTACCCATTTGGCCTATTTTTCTTTAAGCCGTTACATAATGCGTCTTAGAACTGATGAATATGTACTGAACAGGTGGTGGTGGATCTACGCTTTTGCTAAGTAGGCCTACCTCAAAATCGCTGTCCTTCAGTTCTAGTATTTTAGCTTACACAGGAACTGCAAAAGTTTTCAGTACAAACGATATAGAGAGAGCTACTAATAACTTCAACACTTCAAAGGTCCTTGGAGAAGGCGGTTTTGGACTCGTGTATAGTGGAACCCTTGATGATGGAAGGAAAGTAGCAGTTAAGGTTTTAAAAAGAGATGATCGGCAGGGAAGCCGTGAGTTTTTGGCAGAAGTTGAGATGCTTAGTAGGCTGCATCACAGAAACTTGGTCAAATTGATAGGTATTTGCACAGAGGAAAATTGTCGCTGCCTGGTCTATGAACTTGTTCCTAATGGGAGTGTCGAATCCCATTTACATGGTTGGTACATATCTTAAAATGAATACGCCAGAACTTATATTTCATACGTTAAATATCTGGTTAAAAGGTGCTTTTGGTTTTTCTTTTTCTCTTTCAGGAATTGATAAAGAGGCTTCTCCGCTTGATTGGTATTCGAGAATGAAGATTGCATTAGGTGCAGCGCGAGGATTGGCCTATCTGCATGAGGACTCGAGCCCTCGTGTAATACACAGGGACTTCAAGGCTAGTAATATTTTGCTAGAACATGATTTTACACCAAAAGTTTCAGACTTTGGCTTGGCTAGAACAGCACTGGATGAGGGAAACAGACATATCTCCACACATGTGATGGGCACCTTCGGGTATGCATTCTTTCGTCAGAAAGAAAATTTCTGACTAATTGTACTTTTCCAAGTGCTGACAGCGCTAATAAGCATAAGCAGATTCAATATTTAAACTTGATGCAATCCACCTGTCAAAGTTTTAGTATTTTTTCACATATTTATCTATAATCCGTACAAAGAATACCGAGCTCTGTCGAATCCACTGAACTTATATCTATCCGCCTCTGCTAATAAACAACATGGCAATGATTCCCGACGTATAATCTTTGGCTTTTACCTAATTGCTATTTATTTGTTGCAGTTACCTAGCTCCAGAATATGCAATGACTGGCCATCTCCTGGTGAAAAGTGATGTTTACAGCTACGGTGTAGTTCTCCTGGAGCTCTTAAGCGGACGAAAACCTGTGGATTTATCACAGCCGCCAGGTCAAGAAAATCTTGTTGCTTGGGCTCGTCCGCTCCTGACAATCAAGGAAGGTCTAGAAACAATAATAGATCCAGCTATAGAGTCTGATATACCATTTGATAGTATCAGCAAAGTTGCAGCAATAGCATCAATGTGTGTTCAGCCAGAAGTATCGCATCGTCCTTTCATGGGAGAAGTGGTTCAAGCCTTGAAATTAGTATGTGATGAGTTTGACGAGACACGAGAACCAATGTCACGAAGTTGCAGCCGTGATGACCTTTCCGTTACAGAAACTTCACTAGTCCATAAATCAGTTCCAGGTTATGATTCTCCCTTAAATGTCAAAACGGCGTCATCAGCTTCAGATTTAAAGAGTATATCAGCTAGATATGAAACACTGGAATCTGAATCTTTTAGGAGGCAATTCAATTCTGCTCCTTTGAAAATGGGAAGAAAAAAGAATTTCTGGCAACGGTTGAGAGTTCTTTCTAGTGGAAGCATGAGTGAACATAGTTATTCATAAGCCAAGATGAAGTCTTTTAGCAGCAACCATAAAATCTTACATTATATCAGAACATAAAATTGTTGTTCTTTGTTCTGGTTCTTGGAGTTATCTTATTTTTGTATGTAGATAGTATCAGAAGACTTAAACCTTCAATTTTTCTTTTTCTTGTTTTTTCCAAGAAAATCTTGCCATCCAACTAAATTGAGGACAAGTTGATATTGAAATGCAGGATTTTTTACCTCTATTTGTAAACCTCATGTAATCAAATGAACCATTTTCATGTTATGATTATCGAGAAGAGAGGTAACTTTCGCCCAAACAAGATTTGTGAGTGCTTCTCCGACAGCCAGCCGTGCCATTGCTTTTGGATCCAAAAGACCTTTGCCCACCACCCATAAAAAGACAGACTACATAGGGCCTCCTCAGCCCGCTCTGGTTCAGCGCACGGACAGGAAAGGACGATGTACTATGATACTTTCTGTTTTATTAATCTCCGCGAGCTTAATTCTTCTTCGATGTCAGGTCAATCACATGACTCATCCTGTTAGTCGAGCATAGCTATATCGAACCAGCGTATGCCCATTCCTCCTTTGATGACTCAGGGAGAGTAAGATAGGCTAGGTGCTTTTACTCAACTCGTGAAGGTACCTGCTTCTACGGAAGAGGTTTACTTTGTACCACCCGGAGGTCATATAGATCGGAATTATGACCTCGGAATCCGGAGCGATAAGAACTCAAGGGTTGGTGTGGCCACTGCTACAAAAATATTAGATTCTTTGACTTGAAATTGGACCAAAGGAAATTTTAGTCTTGTAGAGGTAGTTCCCTAGGCCGAAATATTGTAAGTAGGATTTTCAGTGCTAGATGATTTAAGATGTTCATTTTATGTACTCCCTCTCAACTTTTAAGTTGCAAAACTTAATACTTGACTATAACTTTTTAATTAGTTCTTATTTTTATATGGAAAGTAGCATGCTTATTATGTAGTTTCTAAATATCTCTAAGTTATTTTCAGAAACTATTCTATTCATTCTACCGTCTGTTTTCTCTTTCTAAATCCTCTATTTCCAGTCCTTCACTTTGGAATTAATCAAATTGACCATTATTAATTAAAAACAGAGTGAATATATATATATATATATTATATATATATATATATATATATACCTCTGCTTTCTCAAATTAGAAATAGAAAAAAGAGACTCCAACTTTCTTTAACAGATTGTGGTACAATCTTCAAAGTTCGACAATTGGTTGAGTTGTTTCATGTTCATTTTACATATCAAACTTTGATAAAACTCATTTGGCAAGTCAAGTCAAATGCACGAAACAAGTTATGTTAAAAGGAGTTTAAATTTTATGCACTGACTGTAAAAAAGAAGCGGGAATAAGAGATATAAGAATCAAAATGCACGGTTATATAATAAGCATGCACTTCATACATATTACGTACGAGGTGAATACAAACAACATAGAAGTTCCAATTCCAACTTCAGACACACACATAAAAACACCTTTTTTCAATGGCAAGCCAATCTGGACAGACTACACACAGCTGCTTGCTAAGAATTAGAATGGTAAAATGAAACCTACAGTCTTTGGTTAAAAAAAAAAAGAAAAAAAAAGACACAACTCTTCCCCACTTAATTCCCAACTCTCAACAAAAGAACTAAAAAGAATAGGTCTAACTCTCTTCTACTTCAAAGTTATACAAGTCTCTTTACAAACCAGCTGCTCTTCCTAATCTCTCTCTTAGAATCTTCACTCCCATATACCTGCATCAATGCAGCAGAAACACAAAACAGTTAGCTATTCATTGAAGTAGTACTTTCTCCGAGTCCCAAATATTAGTCGTTTTAGCAAACTGAATTTGCTTTAAAAACATTTGACGTTTTAGAAAAAACAAGAAGTCATTTATTACTTTTTTCTTCCAAATATACTTTTCCTGTTTCAATTAGTGAAGTGTTAACTAATCGAGATATTTAAGGAGAGATTGACAAGAGGGGGTTGCTCGGATGGTCAGCACCCCCACCTACAACCCCAGGGTCATGGGTTTGAGTCACTAAAGGAGAAATAGCTCCAACAAAGGGGATCAAAGGGGAAGGGAATAAAAAAAGAGAGGTGTTGTAACCTTAAAAGACAAATTAACATGAACCAGAGGTAGTAATTCTATCATGGAATTTGTATTATTATTGTCTTACCTGCCCATCATCATAACAGTGGCTTGAGGATTTGTGCCTGGCGACTCTTCAAACGTCGAACCATCAATAACTCGGAGCCTATGGACACCAAGAACCCTGTAATCCGGGTCGATCACCTTGCCAACATGACATCCGCCATGGTAATGCCATATTGTGATCACAGTATCTTTGCAGAACTGTTCTAAAGACTGTGTGTTGTTAGTGTGTTTTGGTATAAGATTAACATTAGCTTGGACACTCATGTTAAGGAGCTTATCTAGTGTCTCTTTGTCACATTGTGTGTAGTTGGTGAAGTGTTTGGATTTCGCAATCTTCTCCACAATGCGTATTCCGTCTACACATCGTTTTAGATCACGTGGATGGCTGAAGTAGTTGAAGGTGATTGAAGGGTTGTCATCGGCGTTTGTAGTGACCAGGCTAATGTTCCCTCTTGACAAAGGTGTTGCTATTTTCTCTAAGATGAAACCTCCCCTGAACAACTCGTGTGGAATGTTTTTCTTGCTTCTTCGGTATGCTTCAATTGCTTCAAATGTTCTCTGCTTTGGAGGAATGGTGGACAGTTGCCCAATCTGGTTGTTCCAAAACGCAGACACAATATTAGGAGAACCATGATTAACGGACATACAATACAATATAGCCAAACCAATAACGACAGAAAACAAAATAATCTATCCAAACAAACATTGCTTAACAAAACAAAACACTTAAAGCTATCAGTAATAAAGTCCAAACAGCTTCTAATTGTTATAAACTGAAACATCATTATATTGCTACTAACCTCGGCTGAAGCGACTCCATGGTTGCAACGGATGCTATCTCCGGACTGTCCAAATCCACTACTAGCTTCGATATAGACCCCCGCCTTAGTAATTCCTACAGTCTGAATCAATGACTGCACAACAGGCCTATTTGTGGGAACGAAGATCGTGTTTAAGGGGTTATCTGACATGCCTTGACCAACAAACTTATTATCAACCACCACCGGGATATTCAACTTTTCCAACTCGGCTTTTGGTCCAATTCCACTAAGCATCAAAATATGAGGGCTGCCAATTGCACCAGATGACACTATAATCTCACTTCCCTTCCTCTTTGAAAGAAATGCTTTGTGTTGGTTCCCATTTTCATCTTTGAAAATGACTCCCACTGCCCTTGGCTTCTTTCCTATATAATTATTTCAATCCGGTTATATCTACAACAAAGCAAACATGTGTAATGTACTGCAATTAGTTGGTTGTTTTGCATTAAGTACCTGATGTATCAAAATCAATCTTTTGAACTGTGGCATGCACCAAAACATCTAACTTCTTTGGATTAGCTGAGGCAAGTAGTTCAGCTGCAGTGTGACGACGTCCAAACCGGTCGAATATGGTTCCACCAACCTTAGTTCCATAGATGTGATCATAAGTGAATCCATTGAATGGTGAGATACCAATTTCAAGAAGACTATCCCTTACTGCTCTTTGCCATGGAGCCAAGTTTGGTCTATGAACAATTTGTTTTTCAATCCAAGGATATGATTCATTCACCAATTTAGAATCCCAACCTGCTTTCTTTATGTAACTGCATGTTCAAAAGATCATACCATTAACACATGTATGATCAAAAATTGTAACTCAACAAAAGCAATTTTGAGTATGTATTTTGCTCTAACCACCCAACAAACACAAAGAGAAATTCAAATTTAATTCTTGTCAAAAGTAGGCCATTAACAGGCTGATCCAAGCTACTACCTCCGGTCTATATTATCTGTCTAAACTACCTTTTGTCACACCTTAAACATTTCCCTAATTAACACTAGGCTAATTTAAATACTTCCTCCCTTCACTTTTACTTGTCCTCTATAAACTTTACACGCCCCTTAAGAAATAATATATGAAGTGTATAAATTACCATGATACCCATATTAATTGACATTTTTTTAAATGGATCTGACAAAATGTTTTGAAACGAGCAATTAATATTGTGGGCATATCAGGAAAAAAGAAAATTGTCTTCACTTCCAAAATCTGGAAATCCTAACCACAGTTTTAATGATAACGGGCAGCGAAAGCATGCAAAGATAGTGAGGCTTCCATCGCTTAGATTTAGGGCGATAGGGCGCACCACAGATACGATAAGAAGCACCCCTCAATCGATAGGTCAAAGACAGAAACATAGTACCAGTGATATGCTAAAAGTGACAAGTAAAAGTGAAAATTTATGTTTAGAATACCACCGGATAAGTAAAAGTGAACGGGAGGGAGTAGTAAGGGCAAACGACTAATATTTGGATGACCTAATAGTTTTATTTTATTTTTACAGTGTAAGTGCATAAAAGTAATCTCTTGTACATTTTACCTGCAAATGAGAAGACATTAATAAACTGCTCATCTACCTACTTCTCTGTTTCATATTTGGATTCACAAACAATTCATGCTATAGACAGTACGAAATAATTTAAGAACCATTATAAAGAGGGAAGTTAATTTTTATGTCCTTTGAATACAATTAATGACAATATAGGTTTGGTAGTTGGGCTCAATTTCTGGCTATTTATCACTGCACACTCAATTTTTTGCTGTCTTTAAATTTTTGTGCAATTCCCCACCAAATCTTTTATTTCAAGGCCAACAAAATAAAGGAGACATACATAACATGTCTCAAATATTCTAAAGTTATCTTTAATTAGTTGATCACATGAGTTTTGTGACAACGTCTAAATCATATATATTAAGGTTTATGATAAATGGACCTTGAGCCTAACTCAACCCCAAAAGTGGTATCAGAGCCAGACTCATCCCAATTAGTCACCGATGTTGGGCCCCCTTTATATTGTCCACGGTCCAGAGTGCAAGTATGAGCGTGAGGGGTGTGTTGAGTTCTCCCACATCGGTGGGATTTGAGGTCTTTGGTCTCCTTATATGATCTTGGACAATTCTCATCTCATAGGTTAGCTTTTGAGATTGAATTAGGCCCAAGGTCCATTTATCAGTCTACGTAGTTAAACTAATCCATAAAGGAAACGTGTTTCACTAAAAATGCACGAATTAGTTCAATCCTAAAGCATTTAGGTGATGGTAATGGCTCGTTAAAAGTAATCATATTTTTGATAATAACATATTCACATAGCAAAAACGTGAGAACCATTATTATTATTTTTTTGAATTGAGTTAGGCCCAAGTTCACGAGCATACAAAAAGTTAAAAATTATTTACAACAAGAACATGACCAAAATTGATTGGCATTAAACATTACATGCTGGATTTCACTTTTCTAGTTGGGAGATCATTATTCACCTACCCAAAATTAGGCTTCAGTAACATATTTCTCTCTTTGATAACAACTACTCTCCCTTCCAAAAATAGTTATCCTATTTGCTTACTAAGACCCAATTTGACCCTTTTAATTTTGTTGAACTTATAGAATAGTAATAGATGTAACTATTATCAGATCACATGAGAAAAAAATAAAAATTTAGGTTATTTTTACACTGACAATAAAATCACTTGATTGATAATGTAAATATTTTTACACCAACATAGAATCTAAACTCTGATTAAGCAAAAACTACAAATAGCCTTCTATAATAAATGCAAATTAGTTACTAAAAAGATAATGTATGTAACCTGCTATATTTAATGCACTAATTACTCCCGCCGTTCATGTTTTATTGTTCGCTACGCTAAAAATAGAGTTTCATTTGTACTTATCAATATCACAGAGACAAATTTTTTCCTATTTTACCCTTTTTATTCTCATTTCTCAAGAATTTTTGAAATACTAAGAGACTATTTATCATTATTAGGGTTTACATGGTAAAATACATACTCTAATTATTATATTTAAGAAGCGTGTAAAGCTGTTGACGAGTAAAAGTGAACGGAGAAATTAACTTAAATTGAAACCAACCCAACTGCTTAAACTAAAAATAACGGACAAATGTATACCGGCTATTCCCAACCTCCAAGAACTACTCACCTTTCTCTTGGGGTGACTCGACCTCACAAGCTATTGGTTGAAAGTGGAGGGTGCTCACCACTTGAGCAACCCACTCTTGTCAAAGATACCGTAGTTAAATTCACAAGTAGACAAGAAGTATAGTGTACATTACCTAGGGCCAGCGCGAGTGTAAAAACCAGCATTAATACAAGTGCCACCACCTAAAACTCGAGCTCTAGAATTAAACACACCATCGGTAGAGACGAAGTATTGAGAAGCAGAAGAAGGTGAAGTGTCAGCCAAAGCGATGTGGAAATTTTGCATGAAAGACACATTTGCATTGGCAAATGGAACTCCTCCTCTTTCCAGCAATAACACACTAAATTTCTGTGACAAAGTTGTAGCCAAAGGACAACCAGCTGTGCCACCTCCAACTATTATATAGTCATAAGCCTTATTATTATTAGCATTATTTGATGATGAGGAGAATGAACTTGCTTCTCTTATGAATGGATATCTATCTTCCCATGGTTCCCATTTGCCTGCTGCTGTATATATCACAAAATGCAGCCATAGTTAGAACATAAGAAGAAAAAAATAGGCTATATACTTAAAATGTAGGTAACTCTTTTTTCGTTGTTGTTATTCAAACTGACGAAGAAGATGAAGAAATCTTGAAGAGAGTAAAGTTGAGGTAGAGAGAAAAACAAGTGAGAGACTGAATTCGTGGTAACACCTTCTTGGTTAAACTTTCACGGTGGTGGGTATATATTAAAAATTAAGAATATTTAAATGAACAGTTTTTTCACTCAATTTAATGTCCAAGGCAAGTAGGAGTGACACTACCGTAAGCAGTGGCTACAAAGATAAGTATAAGATAGACTCTAGTTAACCATGAGTTGAGGATTGTCCAAGACGATTTCGACGTGGAAACTCAACAAAAGAACATGTTATTAAGGGTAAAATAAAAGGATTAAAATTTAAAAAATATATAAGGAACTCGAACTATAGATATTTTAACAACAAAGAATGCAACTTTAGCCCATGCTCAGTTCTTGTTTAATTTCCTCCATTCTTCTTCTTTCTTTCTTTTCTTTTCTTTTTTGTATGTGTTTCTGATAAATCGATTGTCAGTAACTATATAGTTAAAAACAAGAATGCAAGCAAGTTGAAGAAAACGAAACAAAGAAGAATCGAAATATTCCTACCAGAAAACGCTAGCTGATCTTTACCCACAAGAGAAAAGAAGAGAGAAACTAAACAAGTGAAAATGGAAGATCGATGATATCTTTTACTGTGAGAATTTCCATATTCATACTGAGAGACCACCTCGACTTCTACGAAAAAATGTACACTAGCTAGAAAAGCAAGAAAAAGAGAGAGAAGGAAAACAAAGGAAATCATGATATACCAAAATGAAAAAAATATATACCTTGAGTGAGAGTAGGAGAAGAGTTAAAACATAGAAGTAAAGAGAGAAGAAGCTTCAAAATCAGAGGTAGAGCTGCTGCACCACCAACCACAGCCATTGAGCGCAGAGAGCAAAGCTGTTTTAAAACTTTTATTAAGAAAACAATATTATTGCTTTGCTGCAGAAGAAGCAGTTTCTCCCACCTCAAGCTTTTTTCTATGTGGCTTTCTCTGGTTGGCCTTGTTTTGTGTGTACTCACTCTATATTATATAGCACCAATATGTTGTGTATATGCACAACTCACAATTGAACAACGTAATACTCCTTAGCTAGCTAGCATTAATGACGAGACCTCATAAAAAAACATTGAGCGATAGCGAAGTCAGGATTTAAAATTTATGGAACGAACTCATAATTTATCTTAATTATTATATTTGTAATTAAATTTTTTTATATATTTAATGAGTTTTGTAATACAAATATAATTTAAGCAAAAATTATTGGGTTTGAATTCATAATTAATTTTCTAGCTCGGTCTCTGATTAAGGAAGAAATAAGAGATGAGAAGAGAAAATGGTACTCTCTCTGGTTTTAAACAAATTGACATTATTTTCTTATTAATTTGTTTTAAAAAGATTGATATTTTCAATATTTCCTTAATAAATAATATTTATAGTCACACAAGTGATATGACAGATTTCAAGACCATAAGTTTCAAATATTTTATATTCACGTAAATATTATGACTTATTTAAAATCGTATTTTAAATTTTTTTTTTTCTTTATCAAAGTTTGCGTCAAGTCAAATTAAAACAATCTAGTAAGTAAATTGGTTTTTCTACGCAAGAGGGAGTATTAAATGCCACAGAAACTCCACCCCGAGAGGTCATTAATGGCGAAATGAATGCCCAACTGTTGGAACTGTATCATATCAATGCATGGCCGTCCGATTAAATTGATTTCTCTCTACTTTATCATCTCCCTCTATCCGCTCATTAGATCACTTAGCTTGGACAGCTCACTCATACAAGTATACAACCAGCCAGCCTACGCTAATTAACTGGCTCGTTTTATACGGGATAAAGAATAATTAATTTTGGAATTAAATTTTAAAAAAAATTATTTTATATTTGGTTGAGAAAAAAATACAGTATAATTAATTTTGAAATTGTTTATTCCGGGATTATAATATTTTTTTATCCCCGTAAAAAGGTGATATAATTAATTTCGGAATAATTAATTATGGTATAACTTCTTTCCAACCAAACAACCCCTAACAGTATAGAAAGATAGAATTGAAGGAAATCTTTAATGGTAATAACTACAACAACATACTCAGTATTATCTTACACTATGGGGTCTAGAGAGGTAGTGTGTACGCAGACCTTATTCCTACCTTGTGAGGACAGAGAGGTTGTTTCCAATAGACCCTCGGCTCAGGAAAGCGTAATCACCACATTAATGAAAATATTGACAAAAAAGGACAATACCAAAAAACCATATAAAAGCAGAATGAAAACAACAAGATATTAAGGTGATCAACAATGATAGGAAATAACGGTTAGTCATAAGAATCTACTACCAACAGAAAGCGAGATTGCGTGACAATACTACTGTTATGAACACTCTAGACTACCTACTCTACTACTCTAATCCTCGACCTCCATACCTTCCTATCAAGGGTCATATCTTCGGTTAGCTAAAGCTGCGTCATGTCTTGCCTAATCTCCTCTCCCCGCCTATTCTTTGGCCTACCTCTACCTCTCTGTAGTCCCTTTATTGTCAGCCTCACACATCTCTACTATAATCTTGATAAAGAGGCAGTAAATGGATGAGTTAATTTGATTTTGTATATTTGGGTTTTAACCTGCTTTTATTTAATGGTTTAATTGATTATTTCCGAATTCAACTCGTTCGCTCAAATCAATAAGTGGATCATAACTCAATCCAGTGACGGAAGCAGGATTTTTATCAAGATGATTCAAAAAATAAAATAAAAGAACACAAAAAAGCAAATTAAGAGATATTCAACATGTAATATATATACATGAAAAATTAATGTGCGCTTATATACATGATATAATTTTCGACGAAGAGGGTTCGACTGAACCACTTCCGCCGACCTAACTCCGCTCCGGACTCAACCTATTTAAACTTGAACAGTTGAATGAGTTATAAAAAATATAAGTTGGTTTTTACATCTGTATGTATGATAAATATAGGCAAATTTCAATAGAATACAACTAAGTCACTTGTATACTGCATGTATATTAACTTCACTTAAAATTGGACAGCTTGCTCATACCACCAGCCAGCCTACACTAAGAGTGAATATTAATACTGAACTACCATCAACCCACCTTGCTCCAGTAAATATATAATCCACCAATGAATAAAATTTTCTAAAAAGAAATTAAATATAAACAAGTAGTAACTACTAGCATGCCTGACCAAATTGGTAATTTTAATGTATATAACCGGGGGAGCTAGATTATCAGGAACGGGTTCGGTGCAACTCAATAATTTTGGTTCGAGCTTTATATTTGTCTTAAAAATCTATTGATCATATATAAATTATTAATTTAAAACTCATTAACTTAAA
Source organism: Nicotiana obtusifolia (assembly GCA_002018475.1). Lineage (NCBI taxonomy): Eukaryota > Viridiplantae > Streptophyta > Magnoliopsida > Solanales > Solanaceae > Nicotiana > Nicotiana obtusifolia. The sequence continues at coordinate 72,764 of MCJB01000725.1, read as the reverse complement.
ATAGTTAGAATCTCAAACCCATAAGCTTAAAATCTTGACTTCGCCTCAGTATATAACAAAAACAACCCAATAAAATCTCACAATCAGGTTTGAAGAGATAGTGTGTACTTTATTTTCAATACATCCTTAGCTTAAAAAAAATATATAAAAACCAAGAGAATGTGTGCTGTAATTACTGGGCAAAGACCCTGCAAGCAGTAATCACTTATGCCTTAATTAACCAGTTTTATTATCGACACTTGTCCAAATTTATTACTAGCTTAATTAATTAGGGGTCGTTTGGTAAGTTATATTAAGTAAAATAATCTCTGTATAAAATTAACCCGTTCAATACAATGTTTGGTTGCTCAATTCAATTTATACATACCTAATACATGTATTACTTATACCTCATAGGAGGGCTTAGCTAATACCAAGGAAACCAAAGGATTACTTATACCAGGTTTAACTATACCTGAATAAGACTCTAAAATTACTAAAGCGCCCCTCAAACCCTTTTAATTTTTAATATTTAAAAGTATAATTGTAAAGAAGATTTTGTACAGTTTTAAATCAAATACAAATTTAGATTATACATTATATAACTAATTTTTAATATAATAAATTAAACACATAATAAAAAGTAATCCCAATATTATAATTTTTACATTACTAATTCCTGCATTATCTGTATTCGTACTAAACGATCTTTATCCTAGAACCTGACAAGTTTAGGAAAAACAAGAGGACGTGCGCGTCTTGTTATGTTTCTTTCTTTTCTTTCCTTTTCGTTTGAGGTACCATGAATTTCAGCTGCATTTGGAAACGTGATGAGGAAGATTTATTTCATATTTGTTGATGAAAGTATATATGTCACTGCATGAGACAAACATATATTGGGACAAACTTTGGTAAATTAAATGAAGGTGTGAAAATCTAGACCAGAATAATATATTTTTATATTTAAAATTATTTAATTTTAAATATTTTATTTTATATTAGTAATGACATACTTTTATAGTCATAGACGAAATATAATGTTTAGGGCGGAGGTAAAAAACGTGATATTGGTGTCACCAAACACATTAGTTTTTTTCAAAATTATTAATTTAAAATGAAACAATTTAAAATAATTAAAATCACGATCTCATAACATGTATATTTTTGCTCGGCGTCTGATAGTATCACAATATGTTTAAGATTAACCTATATTAAGTCCAAAATTGTGATATATAAAATGAAGAGGAGGAAATACTCCATTAATCATATCAAAAATGAACCTTTTATTTTTTTGGCTGTCACGATCCACTGAAATTTAGTCCTTTATCGCAATAGAGGACGAGTAGAACCATACAGGTGAAATAAATAATATTACACCACAGAGACTTCTAGAAGGATAAATATAATATATTGCTAGATACAATGAAGAAAATGATGAAACTGGATAAGGGAATATTTAAGCAACAGAGATGGATTCACAGCCCCAAGGAATACCGTCAACGACGATTATAATAATATATCTGTAACGAATCGGATAAAATCGAGCACACAATAAAAATCAATCTCGAGTGTAGTTCGGGGTCGGACTGCTTCGAATCGAAACCAGCGTTTTGGAAGGAAAGTTCGAGGTCGGACGTCGTTGGATCGGAGCCAGAGCAGTCGGAACAAGGCGGTCGAGACCGGTCTGGATAAAGGCGTTTTATGGCAAAGTGTCAGTTTCGTGTAACGGAATCATTTCACATATCCTTAATACCACGTATAAATTCAATTGTTACTCGTATCTCAGGATAAACAATATCCAATATTATCTCATACCGTAGAATTTGAGAAGAATAGTGTGCACATAAATCTTATCCCTACCTTGTGAGGATAGAAAAACTGTTTTCAAAAGACACTCAACCCAAAAAAGCATAAGCATCACATTAATAAATAAAAAAAGACGGTACCAAAAAATTATATAAAAACCGAATAAAAATAATAAAACAATAATGTGACCCTGAGAATACCGAAAATATATAAAAACCAAAAAATTATATAAAAACCGAATAAAAATAATAAAACAATAATGTGACCCTGAGAATACCGAAAATATATAAAATATAATGTTTATACATACTGTTGGCACATGTTTCTGCATACAGTTAGAGTATAGATTAGGTTTTTCCATGTTCACCACTATTTTCAGTCAGTCTCCAAATTATTATATTTTTCGTCTCTTCCAAGTGGGAATTAAATGATTATATGTACTGTTTGTTAGTTTGAAGGAATATAATTCAGAAATGTACACTTATATGATTACCAAGCATATATATTTGATTATAGTATTTGTAAAAAGAGAATAGAAAACTGGAGACGGGAGTTGAATGTATTGATTATTGATCAATAAATTAACGGCAAAGGACCAATTATACTCATGTATTATGAGAAAAGGTTTAAATATATTTTTTATTATATTTTTGGTCTAAATATACTTCTGTCATAATACAATTGGTTTAAATATACCCTTCTTTCGTTAAGTTTGTCCAAAGTAGACATCCAATCATACGTGGCACTGACATTTGATGAGGTGGATGTCACATGGCTTACCACCCCAGCGACCTTAATCCAAGTATAAAAGATTAAAATTTGAAATATAACAGTTTTCATGGTAACTGTAATGGTGACAATAGTGGTGGAGGGAAAGAAAATTGTCCTCTGATGGAAAATCTGTTAAGATCCGCCCATGATTTATGGAACCATTCCTTCGCGTGCCGTAGCTTAGTATTCGTGTTATTGCTATTGTTTTGGGGCGTCAAGACCGGGTTCCTACTTTTTCCTTTTGAGAAAGAAGAGATTACTGGACAAGCGAAAGAGATGCCGATAGTAGGGAAGGCTAGCACACATCATTAATCGCAAACATAATAATTTTTGTTGATCATGTTCCCAGAAAAAAGATACTTTCAAGAAAGGACTTTAGTGGTAAAAAAAATAGAAGGGAGGGGTAAAATGGATTAGGAGCGCTGAGATGGCAAGCCATGTGGCATCCACCTCATCAAATATCAATGCCACGAAAGATTGAATGTCCGCTTTTGACAAACTTAACGGAAGATGAGTATATTTAAACTACGTATAACAACAAGAATATATCTGAATTCAAAATATAACGAGGGGTGCATTTAAACCTTTTATCATAGCACCGGGTTATATTTGGCCTTTTAGGTGGAGGTGGAGGTGGAGCCCCTAACTAAAACCTATATACATTAAATTTCATATGAAATTTTTTAACTTTTCGTTTTGCTAGCTCATGATCTAGCTACCTCTTCCACAGTATTCTTATTATTTCATCTATCCAGCTGGAAAATTAAATGTTCCTTTTTGTCTTTGTTGGTTAATAAAAGGAAAACTTTCATTTTGCAGTAAATGAATCCAACGCCTTTATATATTGTCATTTATATATCACAGCACCTTAAGCTTCATATAGGTCTTTTTTATTTAAGAATTTTACATCTACTATCTCATAAATCATATGCTATGTATGTATTCGCAGAGTTATTAATTATTCGTCTCGTGAAAATGCATAATTTATCATGATATTCATATTAATTAATATATATTTTAATAGTTTTGAGAAAATAATTTGAAATGAGTAATTAATGATGTGGTTATAACAGAAAAAAAAAAATTATCTCCTCTTGATATGCTAAAAGTGATAAGTAAAAATGAAAATATATTTTTAGAATACTGGACAAGTAAAAATAAACGGAAGAAGTATATCGTAAGAAATTAAGTTCTAATGGTTGATATATTAAAAATAAAACTTTATTGGTTACTTCCCATTTTCTCAATTTTATCATTCTCTTTACTTTTCATTTTCTCAATTTTACTATTCTCATTATAGAGTTAGATGATTAATTGTGTAAATAATTTTTCACGTCAATTCATGTTACTGGTTGAACTAACAAAGCCTCCACCCACCTTCCAATAAATGCTTTAAGAAAAGGTTCCCTAATTGCTCTCAGGAAATATCACAAAAGGGGAGGGGTAGCGGTACTGAAAACATACAACTAGCGATTACTAGCTATTCCGGCTTTATACAGGCGAGTTACAGCCTGCAATCCGAACTGAGGACTGGTTTTTGGGGTTAGCTAATCCTCGTGGGATCGCCACCCTTTGTCTGGCCATTGTAGCACGTGTGTCGGGCAAGGGGCAATGATGACTTGACGTCATTCTCAACTTCCTCCGGCTTATCACCAGCAGCCTGTTTAGGATTCCAAACTCAACGACGACAACTAAACACGAGAATTGAGCTCGTTGCGGGACTTAACCCAACACATTACGGCACGAGCTGAGAATTCCCCAAGGTCCAACCACTATATAGCTAGATAAATTAATGTGTTACAGCTTTCACAACATTAAAATTTGATATTGGTTTAAATACTAGATAGTCTATCAAATTGGTCATACGGACTGCTAATAATTGATGGTCCACACTCTTTTCTCATGGTTAGGGACTATTTCACCTGTTTTTATGGCTATATTTTCTGATTTTATTTGTAGAAACTTTTGAAGATGTTTTTTCTTTTGGTTTTAAAATGGAAATGTTTCATCAAATGGAAGAAATCAATATCTTGTTGACATAAACCATTTTTGTATCACTCACTCCAACTCACTTCTTTCGTTGACATATAATAGAGGAATTACACTCCTTCCTAGATACGCATAAAACGAGAAGAAATATATTGACAAATCAATACTTAACGATCAATTGGTAGGCTATACTAAGTAAAATAATTCTTGTAAAAAAATTTAATCCGTCCAATACAATATTTGATTGCTCAATTTAATTTATGCATATCCAATACATGGATTATTTATACCTCATAGGAGGGCTTAACTAATACCAAAAAAATCAAGGGATTACTAATCCCAGCATTAACTATACATGAATAAGACCCTAAAATTACTAAACGCCCCTCACACCCTTTTTCTAAATTTCTTTATATACAGAAAGAAAAATATTCAAGGGTATAATTATAAAGAAGATTTTGTACAGTTTAAAAGCAAACACAAGCTTAGATTATACATTGCATAGCTAATTTTTAATACAATGAACCAAACACTTGATAAAAAATAATCCCAGCACTACAATCCCTGCATTACTAATCCCTGCATTACTTGTGTTCGCACCAAACGACCCCTTATAGTCTAGTGATAAAAGTCTCACACCTTTCCCTTCCCCAATCCACTATATTATCAGAATAATTTTTCTTTTTAGAAAAAACCAAAACACAAACAGATGGGAGGGTACAAAATAAGCAATGCTTCAAAGAAAATGCCACCCTAACTGTTCTTTCTTTAAAATCTTATTCATAGGCAAGAAAATTAATTGTCTGTATCTAAGAAAAGAGAAAAGAAAAAAGAAAACTGCTTTGGTCGGTGCGACGATCATGTAGCATTGTTAGAATACAGTTTGATATCTTCTGTAACTTATCCATAAATAAAATACAGACATTATATTATGCTTCTCATAAGAAAAAATTTGATGGCAAACAGGAGAACGATAAAAAAACAAAGCCAGAAAAGGAGGGCCCTCTTAGTTTACCAATAAAAGAAATCAACTGACATCTATAAACTGGGGCAAAAGTGGGCGCAAGGTTAATAAGAAAAAGAAAGAAGAAAACTAAAACACAACCTATTTGGTGGGGACTTCTTTCACGACAGCACAAGCCCCAGTTTACAAAAATAAATGCCTTTAGTTTCTGACTCTTCACACATGCTTTGCCTCTAAAGGTAAAAGCCCTCAGGCAGAATCACGCACCATATATCATCCGGATGAGCATAAAAACTTTGCTGTCGCAGAATAAGAGTGCTCTATAAACAATAACTTACTGCATTTTGTCATGTAACGAGGAGCTAGAGTATTCTGTTCCATTTTCTGAAGTTACCTCAGATGTAGCACTTGTTGACACATCACCATTATCATTCGTGCTAGAGCTACCGCGGAAGCTCTTTGATGCAACGGCAGGGTTACGTTGAGGTTCACCACTTGCCACTCCTTGTCCTTCCTCTGCTAGTTTTTTAAGAAGATTCATGACTGTAGGAAGCAACTTCGTGGATAAGGAGAGAACTCCAGGAAGCTGCCAAAAAGCATAAAGAAGATCACATCAAATGAGATAATAATGAAAAAGATCCTAGTAGGGAGCGCTTCCTCCTTTAATGGGCCTTACGCCGGCACGAAGCTAGGATTAATCGGGGCTCCAATACGGGTACCCGACACAAGGTGGTAAACCAAAATAAATACCGAAAGACCGTGAACCTAAAGGTATACTTCTTGCATAGCTCGGAAACTAGAGAAATGAAGAGAAAGAAAGGAAAAGTTATACCAACATTTTCCTTTCTGTTGCTGTGTTTGTTTGGATGATAGAAAAGAAAATGAAAGAGAATCATTTCCCTTCCGGCTCACAAATTTACTTTTTACGAGAAGGAAAAGTCACATGTTTTCCTCTTTCTTTCTTGTTTTCCACCCAAACCAAGCAAAGTAAAGAAAATAAATTTCTCTTCCTTTCCCTAGTTGTTGCCTAACGTAGGGTAAAACATCTCCAGGAAAATAAACTTACGAACTGAAGCACCATGGAAAGATCAAAACTTCATTAATTCTCTTTTTGTAACTTTGTCAAAAAGGATTAGTAGAATGTCACTTGCAAGTGAAAATCATCACTGTTGTCCTTAAAGAATGTAGAAAAATTATTCAAATAATCTTCTAAGAAGCGACGAACAAGAGCTTGTAACAGTTATCTGGCTGAATTGCCTTTTTTCAGATTAGGATATTTGGTGTGAATTGCTTCTAGTACACAACATTAGAACTCTAGGAATATCAAATTCAATACTTACAACTCCATTGCGGAATTCGCCTGAGATGTCCAACTGCACCCAAAGGGCTTTAAATAGCAAATAGGCGACGAATATAACCCCCAAATATAGTGGATTTCTGGAAAAAGTAAAACCCAATATGAGCTATGAGTTAAACCATGTTATGCTGTAAAAACTGGGGCGGGGTGTGGGGGGCAATCATGAACTACAAGTCAGAAAGGATACCTTAAAAGTGTCATGAATTCATTGAATCCCAAAATCACCATGGCAGCAATTGCCCATGGAGGTGGTAACCAGTTATTATTTCTCTTGCTAGCCTCCTGAAAGTAGAATAAAAGAAAATCAGAAGCAATCAAGAAGAAAGGGCAAAGATTATCAATGCCAGGACACAATCAAAAGGTAGTTAGGTACTCTCCAACTTTTCAGCACGCAAAATTAGAATTCACATGCATAGCATGAAGGACAATCAACCTCCACATGCTACATCCCACTCTTTGATGCAAAAATCAAATCTCAAATGTTCAATGGACAAGATTTCACTCCAAATGTTCTAATCCTATTATGAACTGAAAATACCCAGCATCACTCTGTACCTTCTATTATTATTAAAACTTTCAGAACATATATAACCGACAATCAAACAAGCACATACAAGAATGCACTATGATAAAAGCAGAAAGAGATGCACAATAGCATCTAAATATCTTGCCTGAGCAGCAATGGCTTGTGAAACAACATATTCAGTCTCTGTCTGAAATTGTCTCCACAAAGACTTGCACTGGACAGGAGTAATCAAAGTTTTTGATGGATGGACCTGCAGTATAAATTGACCACAAGATGAAATTTTTTATGGGCTGAACTACACCATGCAAAGATTACTTCATCATACAAAAAGGGAAAGAATGTGTCTTCCCCTTTTTGTTGAACACAATTTTTTTTCCTTACAAAAAGCTTCCAAGACAAACCACATAAGTAGGCCAGTTACCTCATTCCAAGTGCTAGATGCCAGAGGATCAACTGATGTAATGCTCCTAGCGGAGGAAGCACCTGCTTTTCCATCCACAAGAGCAAGGGAAAGTGTTTTGTCTATATTATCACCCTCATCGTCCAAGCGAACTGCGGCCATAACTGACAGGAGCTTCAGAGACTGGGAGAAAATTGAAAAAATCAGCACAAACTTAAAGGTAATAATTGAAAAGTGAAATCACACACCAAGAAAAGGAAAGTTTATTTCAGTCAATTACAGCTGATCGCGCAGTTTTAGTAATTGCTCGAATATCTTCCTTGCCAGTCCAAACTCGTGGCATTGAATCCTGATCATGGCTGAATAATGTTGAAAACCTAACAATAATTTTCAGCTCAGCATAGTAGTTTGTATTGTAAATAATTTATGTCAGAGCAGTAGAACAAGATCAACTCATGCCCACACCTGTCTTTCATGCGAATCAAGACCCTTCCAGCTTCTTCCTTTGTTTTTGCTTCAACTACTCCACGTGCATAATCTTTTAATCGCAAAACCATATTATCCCTACTTTCTTCATCCATTTCAAAACCAGAAAGTGCAGCAGCAAAACCCGAGACTGCCGTGTCAGTCTCACGCTGAAGCAGTTTTCTTATTGCTGGCCATGTATCATCACTAGCTCCGTCTAAAAGAGCCTCAACAGGTCCAGCTAATGCCTCATTCAGTTTCGTCTAGATAAAAAATATTTCATCAGTTCCAGCATATCTATATCTAGAAAAAGAATCTCAAATGGTCCTCTCAAATGGTCCATGCGGTTTGTCAAAGAAAAATGTTGCACCAGCCATTCAGCTATCAGATGCAACCAAGTGATCGCATGTTCCCTTATTGAGGGATGGGGAAAAAAAATTAAAAGTCCCATGTATATCCAATGCCCTCATTTTCACCTCAAATCCTAGAACAGAACACTACAAAAATTGAGGTAAGTTCCTACAATTTTTGCCATTAATGTTGTTTAATATAATGGACTTTGGACCTAAATCCTCCTAGAAGTTAAATGAGGAGGAGTTAAATGAGGTGAGGCTTGTCCAAGCAAGTTGGACATATGGGCGTGAATAACATAAGGGTCTAACATTGGATGACACAACAGAGATATGTTTGGGTCTAGGTTTGGGTCTGGCTCTGATATAATGTTAAGAAAATGAGCCTTGAGCCTACTCAACCTCAAAAATTAGCTTAAGAAGTGAGGATCTCCAAACTACACAAGGAGACGACAGGTGATAGCCACAACATGAGAATTAATGCTAAACTATAGAGGTTGTCAAACTTCATACCTCATAGAGGGATGTAACTTCAGCCAGCTTGGCGCTACGAACTTCAGCAATATGAGCATCTACATCACGCCTCAGCTTATCCCTCACTCTAGATGAGTCCCATTTTGCTTGGTCGATAATAGCATCTACAAAATAATGCATCAGCTGTCAAATTTCAAAAAGCAAGCTGCCAACAGTAAGCTCAACATTTCACTGCCCACACAAATCAACCATTAAAGCTTTCCAATCTTGGGGCATTTCATTAACTACAAGGAAAAGTTTTTACAAGGAAAAGTAATAATAAACGCTAGTTTCCTATGAATGCTGAAAGTCAGCAAGTGATACAGCAATCTCTTTGCAAAAATACTTTTCTGGTTTGGTATATCCAGTTAGAGAAGTTGCTATTTCTCCAAGAGAGGGGAAGAAGAATATGTCAACAGTCATTGCAGTTCAAATTACATGCATCCAAGAAGATATAGAAATGGGTACCATATAGCAACAAAAGAACATAAGAAATTTACCCTCCAACCCTAAGTGAACACTTCAATAAATAATCTTTAGTAAGCAACTACTTCAACTAAAAAAGTTTGTCAGCTATACAAGTGTATTCCTAGAGTAACAGCAGCATTTATGACTAGGCTCCCTACATAGAGATGGGGTATCAGCTCCTCAATCTTTTTTATTACCTAGAGGAAGGGGTTGCACGCGAAGGATAATATTCCCTCCTCAGAGGAAAAGATATAAATCAAGCTGAGGTAAACCAGTAACCGCAACGGCAGGTTATAGTCTGTACCTGTGCATTCTTCATCAAACCGGGAGATAAAAGACTCGGTGCATTCATGAGCAGCCAGAGCAAACCCTTTACCCCCCTTCAATGCCTTATCAAATGCTTCTTTGAATCTTTCAAAAGTGTCAGATCGTATGTGTCCCAGCATAGATTGGTAGGCTGGTTGGACAAGCTACAACAAAAGGAAGGATAAATCAGGAGTCGATCGCAATCAATAAAATGACCCTCCGCTTTGAGGAAAAATAAGTAAAGCATTAGCGTTTTTCTAGAGCGAGAGAGAAAAAGCATTTACATCATTAGCTCAAGGAGTACCATTAAACTAGAAATTTAGTATGTGAATATATTTGGTTGACTCTAAGAAGGCCGAAGGTATCTCCATAAGGCACAGGAATCCAGCAAGTTTGGTTGGTCAATCATCAAAATTAAAAAGGTTATGCAGGGAATATACCCAAAGGTTGGGTGTATGTAGTAAAACAAGTTTAGGAGAGAGAAAAGCCTAGCCCGGTACCTGCAGCAATTTCTCTTCCAACTGCTTTCGCTTTGAGGATCTAACCCCTTCCTCAAAGAAGGTAGCCTCGGCATCATACCTGAGAAGAAGAAAATCTTATTTTCCATGTGCACCCTGCTTATAATGTAAATATGCATACATGAAGACAATCATAACATACATACCAAGGGAGAAAAATTGTAAGAAGAAATGAATTCAGCAAAAAATTACTCTACATTTCAAATCTAGCACGAGATATACAAGACAATGTCTAAACTATCCAGGGGTGGACCTTATGTTACATTTAGCATCAAATCTAAAGTTTGCCAGGGGTGTTTTTAGCCTTAGCAGTGACTACTATATCAGAAAAAAGATAAGAGACTCAGAGAACTTCGAAGTTCAAAAAACACCTAATTTCCTTTAAAATAAATAATATAGATACAAAGGATTCACATAGCGGGACGCAACTAATTTATGGTTCAGGCTTAGCCGATCGATTGTTTTGATATAGAAAGCCTAGAAAAAATAAGGAACAAACAAATTTATAAAATTTATTTTTAAAAAAATGGACCAGCAGAACGCCAGGCAGGGTAGCAGCAGTATTACCTTCTTTTTTTAATAACCAAGAAATCGCCGAGCGCCTGCGGCGCAAGGTTCGAAAATCAGTGGATAATGGGCCCATCCCTCTACCCTTCTCCACTTAAATATCAGGCTTTTGTCTATGCCAAACTGTGATTTCCTCCTAACCCACATATTATGCGTTGCGCTCTTACCACTAGGCCAAACCCCTGGGACATGGCAGCAGTATTACCTGGCCATCATCATTAGTCTAGGAGAAGAATCGAAAAAAGACCATAGAGAAAGAGAGCATATGAGCCCATAAAAAAGAGTAGTAGAGGGGGATGAAGGGAGATTAGAGCTGGGTGTAGGGAGGAAGAAATAGAAAAAGTAGTTTACCAGAGGGAGTTCTCCGATGCTAGAAAGGACGAGAAGATGGATGGAAGGAGGAACACTGAGTGGTTTGCTTCCTTTATTTTATACCCTAGGTTTTAAGTAATCATTTTGTAGGAATATTCAGAGGGAAATTATGCACACAACCCCAAGAATTTCACTCCACTCAGACAGTAAATCCAGATACAAAAACACAGTGAGATGGTGGATCATCCATAGCCGGCCACAATAACCACATACCTAATAACCCCTTGCAACTATTTATCAAAAGAAAAAGAAACCTTCACTCTAGCACGACATATAGAAGACAATGTATAAACTAGCCATCCGAATCTCTTTTGCTTTCCAACAATGCTAAATGAACATAAGGTCCACCACAACTTCAAACATGGTTCTGGTGTATCACCAATCTAAACACCATGCTCCACCAGCATTACCTTCTCCAACACCTCAATCTTTAAACTGGTACAATCAGATAATCAAAGAAGGGAGAGCCACGTGATAAGAATACTAATTCAAGCATTCTTGCAGAGAAACTAGAGACAGTTAAAACCAATCAATCTTTCTTTTGTCCTCAACTCTCTTAATGTTATACTCTTCTCGCAGTTTTTCATATTACCATAAACTTTATCAAATAAGATGAATTGTGGTGATCAGCTATATTCTCCTTTTGTTCTCCTTGCTCAAACCAAAAGGACGCTTATATGCATCCTTGTGGAAGGCAAGAAATTCACAATAGGAGCATCCACTACAGATAAGCTTCATGCATGAAAATTACTAGCACACAGACATTCTTCGTTTCTTTCTAGAAGTACCATTCTATACCGCATGAAAGTATTGTCCTTACTCTGATAGACAAGTGTCCAAAATTGAACTGAGCTTCCGTCCAAAGCCCCGTACGGAGTGAGAATGTACTGCCTCTTCTAATTGACACCATTCCTACAACAATGTCAATTACTTTACAATTGAGCGGTGATCTCTAAAATAGTAGACAAAACAGAACAAGGTATAATTTAAATAAACCTCAAAACAATTCTGTGTACCTCATTTGTGGTGAAAGAAGCATATTTTTCATTGGCAATTTCTTCACAGCGCACCGTAGCTACCATAACCTGCAATTAGATCAAAATCGTGTATGTCAGAAACACATGGATAACTGATAGTTCAATAGCAGTAGATCTTTGGGTTATAACCTTATGGGCAGGCAGGTCAAGGTCCTTGTTCTCCTTTATAACCTTCCATATCTGTTGTGCACTAAATGAAAAGCCTGAAGCAGGAACAACACCCCGCCTATCTCCAGCAAGCCCACCAGGTGCAATGGAATGAAAGAACCGCTGTCTTAGACTAGCGACCTTAAAAGAAACAAGAAGGGAAGTAAACCAAAGTTAATTAAACAAAATAGTAGATCTTCTAATTTGATCATTGGCTACAACCTAGACAAAATAACCAAATAAGATAAGTGGATATGAACTACTAAAAAGGAACATATAATAATCAATGAATTCTCAAAAATTACAATTTTCATATACCTGCTCGTTGAATTGTTCTTCCTTTTCTTCATAACTAGAAAGAGCCACGACCTCGACCTGGACATCCAGTCAAATTTCACAAATCTGTGAGCAGACAAACAGACAGCAAGAAAGTAACAGCAGATCAAATTTTAATGCCACTCACATTAAAAAACTCACTTAACGGTGTTTCCTTGTGAGCTTGCGGCTTTGGGACAGAATCCCATATCTACAAAGTCCAGAACAGTATCATAAAATCAATAATGTAGAGTCCAGACGGAGCCACATAATAAGAAAATCATGAATATGGTACCTTCTGAATGTCTTCCCTTAGAACAGGTTCCAAATTTTCGAGGGGAGTCTACAAATAAAAGTGAAAAACAACCTACTTAGTTCTCACAGGACCTCCAGCTTTATCAATGCCAGAATTTCCTTAACCTGTTAAAACATTTATGAGAGAAGAAGGCACCTTACCCTTGTTTTGTCACGAATAACAAACATCAATGTCGTTTTACGCGGACTAAATAACCGCATCATAACCTGTTCAAGATAAAGGAAGTAATAAAACATCCGGAAGGAATATTCGAAAAAGAAGCTTCTCTGTACTTTACCTGGAAAACAGTCTTCAAAAGAGGCTTATTTGCAGCCTGCTCACGGCCAATGTCATGACACCACCTGAATTTTTAAACTTTTGAGCCACCAATGCGTAATGCTTTAATTTATCAGAAGTCCATGTACTATCTATTTCACAGAATAGAAGAACTTACATGTTGATAAGCACTATATCAGAAACAGCAAGTGCAAATAAAGCGCTCTGCTTTTCAAATGCAGTGTCATCCTAAAAAAAAAACATAAAGCCTGAATGAGAAAAGATCTGCTCAATTATTAGTTGCTCCACCTAACCAAGGATATGGAGGGACCATCTCAAATTTTGGTTTGGTCAAAATTAATCACAGAATAGATTATGGTTCCCGCTTACCAATATGTCAAGCAATGAAATCCATACACAACTTCCGACAAAATGCTACTATTAACACAAAGAAAAGCGGAAGTGCAAGGTAAAAGATCTCAATAGACCGGAATCTACTGAAAAATGTTAAAAATTACTCAATGAGTTTGTCACATAATACTACAAATAGGAAGCTACAAGGATTTGAAACTAATCTTCATAGAATGAGATGTAGGATTTATTAAAATTCTAATGTAATGCAGGATACTGAAAAGAAGGGATGTCAAATAAACAGATGGCCACTTTATTTTTCAACATGTTAAACAAAAAAAAAAAAAAAGAAGGTTCCATAGTGGCACCTATCATCTGAACCCTTATCAAAGGTGTACAGCACTTGGGAAAAATGCTTTAAGGATAATATGCATCTGGTCACGCGATATAAATGATGGAACAACAACGCTAAAGTAAATCTTCTTATTTTAAGTATTTTCAACACACCTCTCCTCGTTCTCTACCATCCGTTCCTTCTAAATCCATAACAATGGTGCAAGGTTCAATGCCAACACATCGAGCCATCCAAATACCTTTCGTGGTTTGTGACCTAGAAAATACTTAATTCCGTCAGCTCATCTGCAATGAAACAGCAGAGATCTAGCAAATTAAATAATACACTAAATACATACCTTCCCTTATAGGCATCCATCTCTCTAAAGTTAGTACGAAAAAGATGATTTAACAGTGTACTCTTCCCTGCATTATCCCAGTTGAATTTTGTCAGTATTGGCAAAACAATATAATAGCATTGATTCCAAAAAGAACATTAAACCATGATTAGTATAGGCAAGCAGTAAGGAAGCAATAAGGAAACCCCGACAAAAGAGGAGGGGATAAGACTTGAGGTTTTCAAGACATGGATCAGTTCCGGTATTCGTCAAAGACATGAGGCACTCGCAGACATGGACATAAAGATATGATTTTGATTTGAACCTATTGTTCATCTAGCTTCATCAAGCTAAATTGAAGTCATGATATTCCAAAGTGGTAAATTTCGAGAGAGAATTCATACCGCTACTTTGTGGGCCCATAATGGACACTACAGCATATGAAAGACCACATTCTGCCAGTTTAACTTCCTTCATGAAGTTATCAACTCCGGCAACATTAAAGTTACCATCGCCGTCAATGAGATGAGTCGAACAACACCCATCCTTATTATCTGAAAGCATTAGAGTATAAAGAAGTTAACAAAAACCCAACTTATGAACATGAACAGAACTAATAACCTTCAATAAAGTATCATAATACTTCATAAAAAGTTGATGCAGAAAAGCTGAATGTCGATCAGGCTATATTAAGTGGGTAACATTTTTAAATCCATCGATAGACAGCAATTTTTTTTTAAAAAGGAATTTTACTATTCTGTATCAGTTCAAAACAAAATACTTCCTAAAGTAGTTAATCTTCAGCAACCAAACTATTCCAACTGGAAAGCATGCATGAGCTGTAAACCCAATTACATCTACTAAATCACCAAATCAAAAGCAATTCAATTTCAGTCCAACAATTAGACAAACTGCACTCTACCAAAAGAACTATAAATAATCAAATACAATCAACAAAGACCAAGCAACCAAGATCAAGAATTAACAGAAATCAAAGACCCAATAAACAAATAGCCAATTTTTTTACCTAATTTATCAAAAAAAGAAAAAAACAATCTTTCTAAATAAACCCAAGAAAAGGGCTAAACCGTGAAAACCCATTAATAAATAGCATTCGGTTATACAAAATGAGTAAATAGATCATTAAATTTTGGGGGGTTTAGATAGTAGTATAAAAATGGATCGGAAGATGAAAAAGTAGAGGAACATACCCATCTGAGGAGTAGAGAGACCTCGCTCGATCAAATTGAGAAGAGAAGATCGCTAAGAGTTGAAACTTGAAGATGGGGAAGGAGAGTAGACAAAGTGCGATCGATCTCAGATAGGAGCAACGCCTCCTCTTTGTTGTCTTAAAAAGTGCGCTGGACTATCCGATGAACAGAGGGAAAAGTAGGCAAAGCCAAAACAAAAAGAATAATACAAGAGTAGTAAAATTTTACAGAGGTTAGGAAAATGGTGCTTATGACATCTTCTTTTTTACTTTTTCTTTTATGATTAGGAGTTCTTCCTTTTCTATTTTTTACCCTTTTCGTCCTCTTAACAAAAAAAGTCAATTTTTTATTGGTTGAAAATTCAGATAAACTATTTTGCTAACTAAAAGAGTATATTATTTTCCGTTTTTCTCTCCCTTTTTTGTTTTGACAAAATAAATAGAAGAAGGTATTCAGCCATTAATAAGTCGTTCAAGATAGAATTATTCGTCTTTCAACTACAACAACAACAAACTCAATATATTCTATGAGTGAGTCTGAGTAGGATAGTGTGTACGTATTACACTAAACAATGCAAGAACGTATTCTTTTATCTAAGCTTCCTCCATGTGCATTAGCTCCCCCATCGTAGATGGTTCAGCCACGCCCGGTGTCACGAAATGATTGAAAACTACGACGGGGTTGAAATAAATTTTGTTCTTTATATTCAATAAGTATTGCACGACCGAATAATTCAAAGAAGGACGGACTCCGGGCCGTATCTCAGTCCCAATGTGACTGATCATCCGAAAATACCAGCTAAAAGTAGAAATATTTCCCTCGTAGTTGCCTTTTAGATCTATGATAAAAGTGAAAAGAGGGTAATAACATAAATTTAAATGTTGTATAATATGCAAGTTTTTTTCATTTTTTGGTGGAATATAACTATTAATTTCAAATAAATATTTGGTAAATAATACTCCACAGAGCTATATTTTACAATAAATACCTTCATAAATCAGTACAATTTATATCTATTTATTACTTTTTTTCCATCGTGAACTTAAGATGCTACTGCAGCTAATAGTCCAATGTTTTTAAATTAAAAAAAATAGAAGATGCACAAAACGTACAGTGAAATATTGATTTTCATGTCAACCATTGGAAATGGGATTTGTTCTGTTGAAGAATCATGATTTCATGAGTGGGTAAAAAGTAAAAAGCTTTTACTGGCTCAGACCAATTACCATACCGCCTCAATGTTTAACCAATATCGCCGAAGGACCTTTAGGGGTAGTTTGGTACATTAAATAAAATATTTTTTTGTATAAAAATTTAATTCATCTAATATAATATTTGGTTGCTCGATTCAATTTATGCATACATAATATATGGATTATCTATACCTAATAGCAGGGCTTAGCTAATACCAAGAAAACTAAGGAATTACTAATTCATGCATTAACTATACCTGAATAAGATCCTAAAATTACTAAACCGCCTCCCAAACCCTTTTCTTAAATTTCTTTATATACAGAAAGAAAAATATTCAAGGATATAATTATAAAGAAGATTTTGTACAGTTTTAAATTAAACACAAGCTAATTTTTAATACGATGAACCAAATACTTGATAAAAAATAATCTCAACACTACAATCCCTGCATTATCAATACATGCATTACTAATACCTGAATTACTAATTCCTGCATTACTTGTGTTCGTACCAAATAACCCCTTACTATTTAATTCGAATACTTAAAAAAAATATAAAAGTAAAAAAGTACTCATATAATTTTAAAATAAAAAAGACAAAAAGGGAAAATAGTAGTGATGAACGTCTAATAAGATGACCGGGTAAGCACCGACATGAGGCCCACCAACCGCCCATCTAAGCTTTTTAGAAAAAGAGCGATGCCCATCGGACGGCGCGTGTGGGCGCACGCCATTTAATGATTCGGGAAATGTTGTCACACTTTTGAATAGAAAAACTTAACAAAAATGATCCCTTGTGTTTTTTATGTTGTCCTTATAGATATTGTTAAGCAATTCTGATCTCTAAATTTATCGAATGTGAAAAAAAAAATGGTTTCGTTAATTATTCAGAAAATTTCATTTATTATATTTAATATAAATTATTAAAAAAATATAATGCATAAATACTAGAAAAATCCTGTCAAATCTTAGGAAGTGTTGTATGCGGGTAAAATCGGGGATAAACTACACTCTAATTTTTTGATGGGTCAAACAAAGCAAAGTCGTGATTATATAGGGTTGGAATCAAAGCCGGAACGCCTCGTACTAAGGCCCAAACAGAGTAATCACCGTCGGGTTTGATAAGACATTACTTCTCTGATCCCAGAACGAGCTCTGAGACTTCGGAAAACACGATAACGATTACACACGACCAATAGAGGGCCGCGATATTCGCACCCCATCGGATATAACGGCGCAAATCTCGACCCGTATCGGCAGCAGACCAGTGATAAACGAAAATTAAGATTTTTTACCTTTCTTAAGAATTGTACCAGGGTGAAACTCTCCTACTATATAAAAGGGGGTGAATTTTATTTAATGGACAGATTGTAACATGCATATCAACGCAATAAAAATTATTTTCTCCATCTTCTGGCTATTGAAAAGTTCTTATTTTAATATAGTTTTTCATAACCATTCTGGCTTCGAATCGAGGGTCCGGTCGAGGGCAAAATCATTGTTAAGCTAAAATCCGAGCCCGGACTCAAAGTCACAACTGGCTTGGTTATTTACCTCATCTTTAATTCGTTTATCTAACATTCTTGATTACTTCTGTTGAATCAATTCGCATATTCTTAAAACCGCATACAAATTTAATTGTTATCCATTTTAAGCGTAAACAGTTTGGCGCCCACCGTGAAGCTAAGGATAATCATGGTGGTTTGACACAAATCTCCAGAACTCACTCTATTTTGCACTTGTTTTTTAAGGTCTCAATTTCAGGACAGCTTAAAAATGTCAAATTCTTAGTCCGTTCACTTGAACGTTGAGGATAGATCTGGCCAGCATGGCAAAAACAATAATATGGTGCACAGTAATGAGGTCCCCCTGTTGATCCCAACGGGGTCCTAATCATAGATCCAGTCGATGTTAACTCACATGTGGCCATCGATGCCAACCTACCTACTGACCCCGAAAATAGCATTCGCAGAGGAGCTCGACCAACGGCTCAAGGAGCACCCGAAGGCGAAGGCGACGAGGTCAGTCTGCAATTGATCTTTTTGAAATGTTGCAAGCTCAACAAGCGGCGATAGTGCAGCTACAAAACCAAAGTCGCGCCCCAATAAAGTTGAGCCCGAACTTCCCCAGCAAAATACCCGAAGAAATGAGCAGATCACCAAAAGGCCAAGCGAAGTTGAATCCGGTGTCAGCCCTGAAGTAATGAAAATGTTATAGGCATTAACGAAACGAGTGGAATTCGGTGAAAAGAAAATTGAGGCAAACGATAAGAAGGTAGTGACATATAATTTCCGGGTTGATCAAATTCCAGGAGTGCCCCCGATATTAAAAGACCCGGATACTAAGAAATTTGTTCAAAAGCCTTTTTCTCCGAGCGACACCGAAGCCAATCTCGAAGAGGTTTCATATCCCCGATATTCCAAAATATAATGGAACCACGGACCTAAATGAGCATGTGACCTCCTACAAATGCGCCATCAATGGTAACGACCTGGAAGACGACGAAATCAATTCGGTGTGATTAAAGAAGTTCGGGGAAACTCTGTCAAAAGGAGCAATGATATGGTACCACACAACTTGCCCCCGAATTCCATTATTTCGTTCGCTATGCTCGCATATGCATTTGTAAAGGCTCATACAGGGGAAATTAAGGTCGAGACCAAAAAATCGGATCTTTTCAAGGTTAAGCAAATGGACAACAAGATACTTAGGGAGTTCGTGTCACGATTTCAAATAGAACGGATGGACTTACCTCCGGTTGCGGACGATTGAGCCGTTCAGGCATTGACTCAAGGACTTAACCCCCGAAGCTCCTTGGCTTCTCAGTAGCTGGAACAAAACTTGGTAGAGTACCCGGCGGTAACTTGGGCTGACGTCTACTACAGGTACCAGTCAAAAATCATAGTCGAAGACGACCAACTCAGAGCCCCTTCCGGGACTGTTGATCCCATCAAAACTGACTGTTGGTCCCAGTCGGACCGGAGGATCGAGGAGCTCGTGAGGAAGACGATTATAGAATTATGAGATCCTTTATAGCTCGTGATGATACCGATGTCACCAAGTCAACGATCGAGGATCTAGAGCAAGTCATATTGATCGAACACTTGCCTGATCGGAAGTTATACCTGGGCACGGGTTTAACTCCCGAGCTCGGAAAAAAATTCATTGAATTCCTTATAGCTAACATAGATTGTTTTGCTTGGTCCTGTCTTGATATGACAAGGATCCCCCTAGAGGTAACCATTCATAATCTGAGTTTGGACCCGAAGTTCCATCTAGTTAAGTAGAAATAGAGACAACAATATGAGGTCAAGCAAACATTATCAAAGATGAGGTATCTAAACTCCTTAAAATAGGATCCATTCGGAAGGTTAAGTACTCGAACTGGCTAGCTAACATAGTGGTAGTACCTAAAAAGGGAAATAAGCTAAGAATGTGTGTAGATTACAAAGACTTGAACAAAACATGCCATAAGGATTATTTTCCTTTGCCTAACATCGATCGGATGATCGATGCGATAGCCGAGCACGAGATACTCAGCTTTCTCGATGCCTATTCCGGGTACAACCAAATTTAGATGGACTCGGGCGACCAAGAAAATACTTCTTTTATCACTAAATTCGGCACCTACTGTTATAATGTAATGCCATTTGGATTAAAGAACGTCGGTGCCATCTCAAATTTTAGCCGACTTCGTGGCCGGCTTTACATCGGCCTTAGTGCCTGAAGTCAAAAGAGAATTATTGTCAGCCTCGGGGACTACCTCGAGAATTTGGACCCTTTTTGCTGATGGTGCCTCGAACATAAAAGGGTCCCGGCTCGGCATTGTGCTGAAGCCTCCCTTCGAGGAATGTAGTTAGGCAGTCTATGCTGTGAAATTGACTAATAATGAGGCCGAGCATGAGGCCGTGATTGCAGGTATCGAATTGGCTAAAAGCCTTGGGGGCGAGGTGGTCGAAGCTAAGTGTATTTCCCTCCTTGTGGTAAATTAAGTCAATGAGACGTTCGAATTAAAAGAGGAATATATGCGAAGGTATCTAGACAAGTTACAGGTAACGCTGCATCAATTCAAGAAGTGGACCCTACAACACGTGCCCCGAGACCTAAACAATGAGGCCGATACTCTAGCTAACTTAGGGTCATTGGTTGATGACGATGAGTTCAACTCGGGGACATAGTACAAATCATGAAGTCGGTGATAGAAGAAGGTCACGCCAAAGTAAATTCCACGAGTTTAACTTGGGATTGGAGGAACAAATACGTAAATTATTTAAAGACTGGGAAATTGCTCTCGGATCCTAAAAAATCGAGAGCTCTGGGTACAAAGGTTGCCAAGTTTAGCTAGTCCGAAGGGACTCTGTTCAGAAGAACGTTCGACAGTTCACTGGCCATATGTTTGAGGCCGGGAGATACCGATTATGCCTTGAGAGATGTTCACGAAGGTACTTGCGAGAACCATTGGAGAGCGGAATCTTTGGTTCGAAAATTAATCAGGGCCGGCTACTACTAGATTGACATGGAGAAAGATGCGAAGGACGTTGTGCGAAGATGCGATGACTGCCAGAGACATGCACCGATGATCCATCAACCGGGAGAGTTACTCTATTCGGTCTTGCTCCCATAGCCGTTCATAAAATGGGGAATGGATATCATTGGTCCCCTACCATGGGCACATGGTAAGGATCAATTCATACTATTCTTGACTAATTATTTTTCTAAATGGGTCGAAGCTCAAGCATTCGAGAAAGTCCGGGCAAAAAAAGTCATTTACTTCATTTGGGACCACATAAGATGCTAATTCAGGATACTGGCCGAGATCATACGCGACAATGGGAAACAGTTCGTCAGCAGCAAGGTAAGTAAGTTCTTCGAAGATCATAAGATTAAGAAAATACTATCACCACCTTACCACCCGAGTGGAAACGGACAAGCAAAATCTACAAACAAGACCATTCTCCAAAAGCTGAAAAAGAGGTTGACCGATGCCAAAGGGAAATGGAAGGAAATCATGACCGAAGTCATGTGGGCGTACCGTACGACCTCGAAATCTAGTATCGGGGTCATCCCATTCTCACTGTTCTATGGTGCCGAAGCCTTAATACCATTCAAAGTGGGAGAACCGAGCCTCAGGTTCCAATATGCGGCCGAAGAGTCAAATAGCGAGACCATGATCATGAGGCTGAAACTATTGGATGAAAGGCGTGAAGCTACCTTAGTCTGGTTGGCCGCATAGGAACAGTGGATAGAAAGATACTACAACCAAAGAGCCAACCTCCGACACTTCAAAATCGGGGACTTGGGGTTGAGGAAAGTAATGTTACACACTCGGGACCGAACGAGGGATAACTGGGACCAAGTTGGGAAGGACCATATCGAGTTATCGGAATTACCGGTAAAGGCTCATAATAACACAAAGCGGGAAACGGTGTGCAACTACTGAATAATTAGAACGTGAAAAACTTAAAACAGTGCTACTGGTAAAGTACAATCTCAACTACTCTTTAATCATGTTATGAATCAAGCTACACTTGCACGCAACGCTCAAGAATAGATGTGGCTATTAGGTCTGAAAGCACGCATTGCACTCTTTTTTTCTTAAACCTGCTTTGTCCCAAAATGGGTTTTTCGGCAATGTTCTTAACGAAGCATTAGTAAACATGCTAAATTAGATTTGAAGGTCGGTCTTACATCAAATTCAATGGGCGTTCATTGCGCATCAACAGTATTCGAGCCCTCTCAAGCTCGACCTCGAATACTAGGGGACATCATCCTCGGGTTAAGGTTCTTAGTAAGGCAATGTCCTTGAGTAGCTAAGGCTCGGTGGTTAGGATACATTGTAATGGCCAAACAGTCATAAGAACCGTGCCCACGTACCCTACGTTAGCCATGATACAACTTTTATCACGTACTTTATACATTGAGATGAAAGAAAGTTCCAACTTGATATTATACATTTTCTTGCCTCTTAAATCCCGGATCCCACGAGCCCAAGAGCTACCCCTACTCAGGGACTATCATATGAAAAATATTCGTATGAACCGGGCTATTAAATGCTAGGAGCACCAAACCTGTTAGACGGTACTCAAAGAGAAAAGGCTACGACCACCCCAAAAATGGCTCGGAGACGTCCGAACCTCGTAATCAAAAGAAAGGCCTTTATAAATTTTCAAAACATGCTAAAAGGTTACTCTTGGCAAAAGCATCGTCTAAAATCACTTAAGTATCTTAAAAAAACTTTCATCCGCACCGAGTTTTAAAAGCCCCGAGCAAACAAGGTTGCATCGAAGTCAGGCTCATTTCAAACTTTTGAAAAAATAGACGCCCTGTAACTACATTGGTTTCTATGTTAAGGCATTAGGAACATTGCAAGAATAGAAATTATTAAAAGATGCTAAAAAAGTAAAGACTCGGAATTGCCCGAAAAGGAAAAACTTATATATATTCCGGAATATACTTACAATGGCCCAATAAAAACAGCCTCAAAATAAACAAAAATGCACATGCCAAAAAAGTATTAAGGCATCTACGCCTGATTTTCACTAGGGCCCGACTCTTCGCTAGAGCCATTGGAGCTTTCAGATCCCTCCGAACCCTCAAAGCGTTTGGCACTTTCGGCCTCATAAAGCTTTTTCACCTCGGCTTCATATTTCCTGGCTTCTTCAATTTTAGCCAACAAGTTAAATCCTCGGGTGTAGATCTCCTCCAAAGTCTCTCTTCGGGACAACTGCTTCATGTATTCGACCTTTGCCTTCAGGCGGACTTAAGCTGCCTCCGCATCAGCCTTGTAATGGGCCACCATTTCGTCGGCATCGACGAGGGTAGTAGCCAGCTTGGATTTCACTGCCTCGTATTCTCCACTGAGGGAGTCCCTCTCTATGACAGCCAAAGTCAGTTGTGCTCGGAGATCGTCATTTAGTTGGGACCTCTTGCCAGCTTTCTCCTTCACCACTGCAGTTGGACCTCTACCAATGCCAGCTTCGCCTTGGCAGTTTCCTTCTCCAAAGCCAACATGCCCGTTTTGCTTTTCCACCCATAGGCCATAGCTTGGACCTCGTTCATCTCGACTCGAAGTTGGTCGATCAAGTCTATCTTCTGTTAAGCCCGTGAGGTCCGTGAGGTTGTGTTGTTAGTCACCACGACTAGCTCCTCATTTTTAGCTTCAAAGACCTTTACCTTTTCAACCAGGTCGGCATGTTTTCTGCCTCAGGGTCGAAGCTTCCTTATGAGCCTTGTCCAGCTCGGCTTGAAGGTCCTTGATGGCCCCATCTTGTTGCTCGCTAAGGAGCTTGTACATATCCTTCTTTAGAGCTTGCTCCTTGAACTCGAACTTAAGCTGGTTGATCTCGGAGCGGTAGCGGAGGAAGCTCTCGTGGTGAAGATCCAAGGCCCCGTAAAGCAATAAAAATAGTCAGAGATATCAAAACTTAAGTGGAATTCAAGAGGGAGTATTGTTGCCTTACCACGGTTCAACGCTTGTTGTGCCTCATTAAAGAGACACAATGCGCCCACCTCGTTCATCTTTGCCTGATCCTTCTTGGTCACCAGGCATCGCAGATAGCTGGCTATGCCCATAGGAGCGGATAGAACCCGAGCATCCTCTAGAATAGTAAGAATAACCGATCTCTTGGGACTAGGGTCTGCACTCGGAGTGGGAAACTGATTAACCAGTTTTGGGCTCGAACTCGGCCCGCTAGCTTCCGAAGAAACGTCCTTCCTCGGAATCACTAAGTCACCCAGCCCTGAAAAGTCTTCCAAAGTAGACATGTCCACGCCATCGAAGAAGGAATGGAGAGGATCGTCCGTGCTGTGAACTCCCTCACTTGACTTTTCCTTTCCTGCTTGGGCCTCCTCAAGCATGGACTCGGTGGAGGCAGCTTCTCGGGAGGTCTCGGGAGGTCTCCATCTCGGCCTCCCAAGTCGGAGGGAAATCGGCCTCCGGCTCTCTTCCTCAGCCGCCGCCTGCTCTCCAGCAGGGGTTGATCCATGGGAAACAAAGATATTATCTTCTTCGGGCTCATCCTTGAGCCGATAAAGCAAATCGGAGTCCGACATTCGGTATTCTTCTTGGGCTTGCGGGCACGAGTGGCTGACCTCTTTTTTATCTTCAAATCGGACCCCTCCGAGCACGAGGACTTTCTTTTCCTCCACGACGGCCCCGAGCTATCCCGTGATGGAGAGATAAATGGATAGGGACACATAATCGCCCCCTTTCAATGACCTAAGTTATGTGGTCTTAGGCAAACCTACAAAGGAACGAGAAAGGGTTAGTGTTATGTATGTTTGAGGTGTAATTTAACCATTATAAGAAAAGCCTTACCATAGGAACGGGCCTCCCACCGGCCCTTCGAAAGCTTGCCCCACGAGCACTCAAATATGATATCTGCTTGCAGATGCCTTCGACCCACTCATTGATTCAGGGGACCGCATTGGGGACTCGAGCAACAGGTGCACGACCACAAGAACTGACGGTGAGAAAGGGAACAAAGAAAACTCGACACTTAAGGAAAGAATATACATACGAGATGTATTCCACTTCTCGGGGAATGGTAGAAACTCGGGAGGGACTAAATCTTCGAATTTCACTCGAACGAAGCACCCCTGCCAAACTCGATCTCGATCCTTGTTGATGCTCGAAAAAGGGTCTTTGATGGCTCGGCGAGCGAGCTTTATTAGTCTCTCTCGGAAAATTCGGGGACTATATAGGCGGAGCAGGTGGTCGAGAGTGAACCGACAAGATTCGGTGTTATTCGCAAAGTAACGGAGGAGGATCCCGATCCTCCAAAGAGGGGGTAGGTTTGCCCAAGGCACACCTCCTATTTCTTGCAAAAGTCCAAAACAACTAGATCTACTGGCCCCAGTGTGAAGGGATAAGTGTAAATACTTAAATACCCCTTCACATGAGTGGTGATGTTGTCCTTAGGCCCAGGGACTACCACATCCTTACCTCCCTAATCACAATCCTCTCGGACAATGGGTAGGATATCTTCGGTGATGAAGCAAGCATATATACCTCGATGCCCCTTCACCTCCGTCTTGTTTGGACAAGGCTTTCTCGACTTTGAAGTCGTCTAAGGTCGAGTAGACCCCGGAAATAAAGGTCTTCATGGAGGGCTCTGGGGCCAATTCGGTGGCAACCACCTCGGGAGGAACCTCCTAGGAGCAGCCGCCTTGAGAACAACCACTTCAGGAGCGACCGCTTAGGTACCTGTGGCCAGTGAGAAGATGAAGAGGTAATCTGTTAAGGAACTGATCTGGAAGTTTTAGCCATTACTATCTGAGAAAGTTTGAAAATTTATAGAAAAGGTAAGAAGGTTTGAAGGAATAAATTTGAAGGCTGAAGAGAAGAGTACGAAGATTTAAAGGTAGGATGAGGATCTGGGTAAGAACATAAGAACAAATATGAAGATTTGAAGATCAAAGATGAATATATGAAGGTTTGAAAGAGCTGGTAACAACTAGAAAATTTTAAGGTGGAAGCTCGGATCGGAAAGTGGAAAAAGCGCAAAAGGTAAAAGCTTTTATAAGGAAAGTACACGACGTATCACATTCGGGGGTAACCAACCAATGGTTGACACGTGTCAAAAGTCAGAACGACATGACTGATGGGACGTTTTGGCTTCATTGTCGTTTTGATTGTAACGTACGAATGAAGGAACTGGGGAACATTTATCGTTTCCCATCATTTCGGCAAGCGTACCCTCTGGGAAACGAGGGGACTATATGTATACAGGTAAAACTGGGGGTAACCTATACCCCGATTTTTCGGTGGGTCAAACGTAGCAAAGGCGTGATTATATAGGGTCGAAATCAAAGCAAGAACGCCTCATACTAAGGCCCGAACGTAGTGGTCACTGCGGGGCTTGATAAGGCATTACTTCTCCGATCCTGGAACGAGCTCCAAGACCTCAGAAAACACGATAACGGTTACACACGACCAATAGATGGCCGCGATATTCGCAACCCATCGAATATCACTGCGCAGATCTTGGCCCGTATCGGCAACGGATCAATGATTAACAAAAAAGAAGATTTTTTACCTTTATTAAAATTGTAATGGGGTGAAACTCTCCTACTATATAAAGGGGAGTAATTTTTATTTAATAAACACATTATAACACGCATATCAAGGCAATAAAAACTATTTTCTCCGTCTTCTAGCTGTTGAAAGTTCTTATTTTAATAATAGTTCTTCATAAGCATTTGGCTTCGAATTGAGGGTCCTGTTGAGGGCGAAATCATTGTTAAGCTAAAATCCGAGTCCCGATTCAAAGTCACATCTGGTTTTATTATTTACCTCATATTTAATTAGTTTATCTAACATTCTTAATTACTTGTGTTGAATCAATTCACATATACTTAAAAACGCGTATAAATTTACTTGTCATCTATTTTAATGGTAAACAAGTGTAACATAAAAAATTGCACCAAACATAAGAAATAAATTTAAAATTTTGTAAAAACTGCACCAAACTTAAAAAAAAGGCTACACCGCCAAATATAAGTACATGTTAAATCATTTTTTTCAAGTTCTTGTTGTATTAGTGTTTATTAAATGTTTTATATAGTAAAGAAATGCTAACTTTTAACAAATTTAATTAAATCTGTTTAAAGATATATGTAAGGAACAATTTTATACCTGCCCCAAAGGATTACTTTTTTCATTTTCTCCTTTTGGATAGGTCCCGCATGGGTCCCACGTCATTAAGAAATCAATATTTTCAAAGTCATACCAAAACATTCCCTCAAATTTTTAAAGATTTGAGTTATAAGAGTATTATATTCCCTCAATGACTTGTTAATCGGTAGTTGTGAGTTGTGATCTCCCTTTGATTTTAAATGGACCGAAAGCGATTAACTCAATTGGTCCCTCAAATTTTCTTTCTCCTTTTAATCTCAAATTTAGTATTATGCCTTTGATAAACTTTAGAGGGTCATATTGCCAATTTGTCACTTCACGACTTTGATGTGTTTGGTGACAAGGGCAAAATACAACATAAAATTGATGATCGCTAGCCAAATATAGTATAGCGTGATTATCGTCTCCACAGAAATTAGATTTAAATAATGTTCGAGTAATTTATGGCTTAAACATTATTCAGGATGATTAATACCTTGGTTGGAATGATTATGAACTACTGTTGGGATATACTATTAACCATGTGGTTTGATTATAGTATTATGTTTTATTTATTGGAACAATTATTTATTTATTTATTCAATTCAATAAAGTCTTAATTATCATTTGTTCATATATGTCCCTTTACTTATATAGTAGACGATTTAGTGTATGGAGCTTTAGCTCATGCGCGGAAGATTAAATTGTCGGTTCTTATAAGTTATAAACTTAATGTTCACAATCAAAGATGAAACTGGGCAAAGTATCTTGATGATTGTAGCATAAGATTAAATTATAATCTATATTGATTATGGGAATGGTCCAGTTCCAACTTCTTATTCTAGTACATTTTTGTGTATTAAACGGACCAAGTAGAGATAAGTGTTTTTGTACTGAATATATAAAATTACCTCTCTAGCTCATTGAATATTCTTATACTCTTAATCTTGATATGATTGTTATGATCAATGTGCTTCGTTCATTATTTTGATTTATTAAAAGGTACGACTCAACTGCGAGTTAATGTATTCCTGGTAAATTGAATAATGACAAAGTACATTTGTGAAATAATAATTAGTTGATGGAATCCGTGTCTTGATCATTGAGATTGATGATACCCCTTTATGGATGCTTGAAAGTTTTCATGTGAAAACCCTGCAGGTGGATTTTGTATCCGTCACATGAAATAAGTTAAGCGGAAGTATAAAGGATTAAATTAGTCGATGAATTAAATTATCAGTAATTTAATTTATTTGATTGGTATTTGTAATCTTAACACGGGGAGTTAAATAAGTTTTTAATGAATGACTTCGAAATTAAACTGAGGAGTGCAATTACAGTTTTATAGTGGAATAAATTGTAATTTATTGTGGTAGGATTAATTCATTCATATTCCGAATTAATACCACAATAGGAAGCCTCGTTATTAAATATGTGGTCCCTGCCGTGCCTGAATATTCTAGAACAAGGAAATTAAAGAAGGAAAATAGTATCCTTGGTGGGTTAGGAGACTGCTACACATTTTGGTGCGTAGTAGACTCCATTTCGTTTTTGGCTTCACGTTTTTGGTAGGCTCGTTTTTTGTTAAGGCGTGACCTAAAAAACGTGGATATATAAACAAAGCAATGTAACCCTAAAGGGTACTCTTGCTTGGCCGAAATTGACACCAAAAGAACTACTATTCTTGAACCAAAATACTTGCCACTCAAGTATCACGCTCGTAGAGCTTCGTGATACATATTAGAAGACCGTAGATCTGGATAACACGAACATTATTGAAGATTTGTGCAGTAGCTTCAAAAGGTTAGTGTTACTATCTCGTAATTGATTATATTTATCTAGTTTACATGTAAGATTATTTGGTCTTGGGTGATTGCTTCCGCTGCGTTTATATGCCTATTTTCTATCAACTACAACTAACTATTAAAAGCAAAGCAATTGACAATTGACTGCAAAGAACTAAAAATTATTAGAGTTGGTTTCTTATCAATGCGAGAAATAAGGGTGTTGTCAGGATAGGTGCAAGATAGCTATTTGAGATCTAACTCTAGTTTAATTCACTATAATGATTCTCACGAATTCACTCGATGATTAGTTCAAACGTATAGTCAAGACTCCTCTATCGATTAAATCTTAATTCTACGAGGTGAACTAATATAAGCATAGTGAAAATATGCAAGCATGCGTTAATGGATTAGTTTTCAGGAAAACGTCTCTCGAATATCCTCCCAACTTGATTTAATCAACAATTCAATAAGCTCTTTCGATTACTTACGAGAATCAATGAATTAAACCAAACAAAATAATGCAAAGATAATTATTAAAATATTCCTCCTTCGATTAAATAAACTGGTGAATAGAATTGTAATAATTCAAAGCTCCATAAACGAATTCAAGTAGAGAACTAGAGTCAAAATCCACACATATCAATTAAAACACCATATCCGTCAAACCCTGAAGGAAACTACTCATAATCACGGAGGAAGTCATCACCAATATAATAAAAGAGTAACAAAACCATTAATATAATATTACAATCCAAACTTCCGTATTGAATTTCAACCAATGTAAAATGCAGAGATTAGAGCGCAAACTAGGGCTAAAACATTGGTTTATAGCTTATCCTCATTTGGCCGAAATGAAAAAGTACTTTAGAGCAACAATAGAAGCAATATTTTTGGGAATAAGCTACAAATCATAGTTTCTTTCAAAAAGCAGAAGCAGAAGCAGAAAATTAAGTGTTTTAAGACAAAAGCATTCTTACTATAAATTTATATTTTTCAAATTATCCTTCAATAATATTATTTTTTTCATTTCCATTTTTGTTTATACCACTTTTTCTTTTAATTTTTTATTTCTATCGTATTTTTATTCCTTTTCTCGTATTCTTCTTTGAAACAGTCTCTCTACTACAAATAAATCTCTTATTTTATATGGGATTAATGAAGTAATTTTTTAATTAATATTGAATGATTATATTCGTCACGATCCGGATTTCTCACCTTCGGGAGTCGTGATAGCGCCTACTAGTGAAAGTTAGGCAAGCCAATTAATCAAATTATTTATCTTATTTTTATTTTTAAATTCATTACAACTTAAAACCAATAACTAAATAACAACATAACTTAACGAGCGGAATAATAAAATTTCAGACTTTAAAATACTGCTAATAAAATCTCCTTAACGAAACTACCCATAATTTGGTGTCACAGCTTCTTCACAAACTGTTTAAGAGTACTACAAATAAGGGCCTGAAGGAAATAACAAAGAACTGTCTCTGGGACTACATAAAGGAAACAGGTAGAATAGATAGCGGGAGACATCAAGGCCTGCGGACGCCTGCAGGATTACCTCGGTAGTCTGATAAGAAAAAAACTAGAAGCTCATTACGGTCCGAAATCTGCAGTGCTGGGATCTGCACAAAAGAGTGCAGAGTGTAGTATCAGCACAACCGACCCCATGTGCTGGTAAGTGCCTGGCCTAACCCCGGCGAGGTAGTGACGAGGCTAGGACCAGACTCCAGATAGACCTGTGCAGTTTTATACACACACACACACACACACCCTACAACGGAAAGATAAAAGTAATTAAACAATTAAGGTTGGGGAAGGGAAATATGCTTCGGGGTAGCAGATAAAAAGATCATAAAAGAATAATAAGAAAACTAAAATTTAACTTCTAACACGAATAAAGTGAAATGCAGGCAACTTTCACTTTCAGTTCCATCTTGTTGCAGGCGTGCAACCCGATCCCATTTCTCATATCTTGTGGTAGGCGTACCATCCGCTCCCATTTCATTATATCTTGTGGTAGGCTTACCACCCGCTCCCATTTCATCATATTTTGCGGTAGGCATACCACCCGTTCCCATTTACATCATATTTTGTGGTAGGCGTACCACCCGCTCCCATTTACATCATATTTTGTGGTAGGCGTACGACCCACTCCCATTTACAAGTCATCATAAAAATCACAAGAAAATCCCCGGCAAGGGAACAAAAGCAATATAATAACTTCCCAGCAAGGGAACAATAATATCAAAGCAAACATCCCGGCAAAGGAGAATAAGCTATAACCCATTTAACTCAACTTCTACTCAGCTCAACTAATGCCAATAATCAATTACAATTAAAGTCCAGGATAAATAAACTGAGTTCTTGCTCAACATCGAGGATCATCAATTAAGGCTTTCGTAGTATCATTTAAGAACATAACAACTATCAATTTAAGACTCACGGTCATGTTTGACACCAACGTATAGATACTCGTCACCATGCTTATACGTTGTACTCAACAAAAAGAAATTAACAAATATGACACAACTCCTAATTCCTTAAGCTATGGTTAGACCGGACACTTACCTCGCTTTGCAACCAAATTCAAGATTCCAACAAACCTTCGCCTTGAAACCTTGTGTCCGAAGGCTTCAAATCTTAGTTAAACTTTCTAATGTCGAAATATAAATTCCAGCAACTGTAATGTGAAGCTTCTTTACCATTAATGAAAACATTCATGATTATTAACATATTCCTAAGGCTAGACAATTAACTTATAAAAATATTGAATACCTCAGTTTCATGAAAACTAAAACACCATCCGTGATTCTTAGTTCAATTGACGACCTCTTAAGATTGTAGTTGTGTGATGTCAAAATAATTATTAGTTACACCTAAAATAGACGAGAAAGAATTTTTTTTTAAAGAATCATAACCTGACAAAGACCCAAATGAATCATACTAGATTATTTAATAATTGGACATCCTTAAAACTTCAACCACGAGATGCAAAACTCATGCCAGTATGATATTCTAAGTTAATCCTACTCATGGAATTTGAATAAAAATACAAAGGTTCCCAACTTTATTTAGCAAGAAATTATGAGACCTCATAAAGAAAAAGTCACAAACGAATAAAATATGGTAAAATGTGTAATCAATCTAAGTAAACTTACTAAGATAAAATAATTACATATCCAAAAGACAGTAGCCAAAGTCTCGAACAGAGGGACGATATCAACGCATTGACAATTCAAGTATAACTTAAGACAACCAACATAAAACCAATC
This sequence comes from Nicotiana obtusifolia, assembly GCA_002018475.1. Lineage (NCBI taxonomy): Eukaryota > Viridiplantae > Streptophyta > Magnoliopsida > Solanales > Solanaceae > Nicotiana > Nicotiana obtusifolia. The sequence continues at coordinate 40,237 of MCJB01000725.1, read as the reverse complement.
AATCTTTAACATACTATTCAAGCTTTATTTAAAAATATCAAAGTAGGACTTAAAGATCATAGACAAACCTTCAAATTCCTTGTGAATATCTGCAGAACACGTACTATACAAACCCCGAACAACAAACGGAACTTCAAAACTCAACCAAATAATTCTTTTGAGCAGATCATGGGTGATTAGTTAGGATAATATTTTTTTGTATCTTACTTTTATTCTTTTCGTTAGTTTTTGTTTACGTTCTAAAAGATTATACAGACTGCACATGCAAATCGAGGTGAGGTAAAAATGAGGTTTTTAAGCCTCGAAACTGAATTCAATCTAAAAACAACTGATGACACTTTGGGTTGTCACAATATTTTGATATATTTAAATCATCATGTAAACAGTAAGTAATACTGGATACCTAATATTAGTGCTTTGGATAATTACTATATTAATAAAATATTTAATATATATTTTACTTTATATTTTATATTCCAATTAAATAAAAAATTAATTAATTGTTTATAATAAAAATATATATTTATTTCTCTCTTTTAAATAATATACTACTTGTAAACTGAATATGTATTGTCTTTTTCATAATTTGACACCCAAAAGTACTTTTTAAAAAGATTTTCCAAACACAAATTATTTATTAAAGTACTTTTCATATCAATTTGCCAAACAAAAATTGTAATTTTCCAAAAGTATTTTTGAACAAATTTTTTTTCGAAATAAATAATTTTTTGCAGCTTAGCCAAACATGCTCCGAGAAAAATATAAAAATTGTGACGTGCATGAGTGAAGCAACACAATTAGTTTAGATGGTCAGTAGTTAGCTTGGTAACAACAATTACCAGAAATACTCAGTTATTTAGTGCCAAGTGAAATGCCACGTTGTCCTAATTAAATCAAAACGAATCAGATTTACCCTTACGCATAAGTTTATGATTTATTTTGCCCTTATACTATGTGTATGATTTATTTTTCAGTTGTATTATGCTATCTATGATTTATTTTCAATTATATTATGCTACCTGTGTTAATTAAATCAAAATGGCTCATATTTACCCCTACACGTAAGGGTATGATTCAATTTTGGCCTTGTATTATGTGTAAATCTGATCCATTTTGGTTCAATTAGGACAGATGACATATCATTTGGACTCAGTGGCGGATCCAGGATTTTAATTTCGTGTGTGCTTCACTTTTCTTGACGTAAAGTTACTATCAATCCTATCATATAAGTATACAATGAAAAAAAAATTAATTAGAAAACATGATATTAATATTATAGACGCCGTGAAACTGTGATAGATAACACAATTAGCAAGAAAAAGATAAGTGAATTTTGCGGCTCAGGAAGGATTCTTTGTTTTTCTAAAGCAAATTTTCTTTTTTTTTCTTTGCTATAATTAATTAGATAAAGTAAGAAAAGAAAAGCAAAGAAAAAAAAAAGATAAAACAAAGTCAGAAGCAAAAGAATAAAAGTAATATTGGCTCAAAAAAGTCGCTAGTGAAAACTGAAAAGAATAAAAAGAGGACCTCATAAAACAAAGTCAGAAGCAAAAAAATAAAAGTAATATTGGCTCAAAAAAGTCGCTAGTGAAAACTGAAAAGAACAGAAAGAAGACCTCATGATTGGGGCAAAAGAAAGTGCTTGATAATATAAAAAAAAATTGAGGGAAAAAAACTTGCAATGAGTGAGATTTGATATCTTACCCTTTGGATTTTATAGTGCTCTAACACCCATCATAAATCAAAGCATCCACCTAGTTCTTTATTACCTGAATGCTTGCTGATTTATTATATCATTTTTCTTAAATTCTCTATATAACTATACATACTCCGAGTCGAGGTTAATGGGTGCTCGAGCACCCGGAACAATACATGTAGATCCGCCCCTGTTTGGGCTATAGATACTAATTAAAAATTAAAAAATAAGATTCATAAGATTAAAAAGATAATTTTTAACCGCTTTGATAACTACAGGAATATATTCGTGCCAAATTTTAACATAAGGTAAAGTTATTCCATTTAGCATTGTTCATGAACACTTTGACTCTTGCCGCTGTTTGCTATGGGAGCTAATAGAAATTTTTATGGTATCAAATATTATTATTGTGCGAGTCAAAATAGATATTCTTAGAGATTTACCGCAAACGATTAGGTCCATTATCATCCCATTCTAGCTTAATCGAGCTATAACATGATAGTTGATATTAAATCCACGTTCAAATCGGACCATATGTCTGAAACTCAAAGATTAAAGGGACTCTTAAGACATTGTCAAGAAAATAGAGTCTTAGTTACAATCATTTGTAACTGAGATGAATAAGACATTCTATAAGAATGACGCATTGTTCAAATTATTCAATTCCAACTATCAGCTGAGTAGTAAGCCTCCTCGGGATAATTATCAATATCTCTTCCTATTAAAATGAGATTAGGAGGGCGCCCTTTTTAAAGAGCTGGCCTGTCTTTCAATAGAAACTATTGGCAATTACCTTAGTCATTCTCTTATATAGTGTAGTCCCCATAGCAATGGACCTTGGTCTAGTGAGGTTTTGATTTTTTGGGAATCATTGCTAGGAATAAAGATTGAATTGCACCTGGTTTGCTCCTATTCAAGTTCAATTACCATATGGAAATGGAGATCATCCAACATTATGTTCCAGCACTGCCCCTAAATTAATCAACAAAGTAGAAGTTGAAGTTCAGTTTGAATCCATATAGTTTAGTAGTTTTCTACTATGAATAGCCCCCTATTGTTGATAGAGAGCTTACCGCCCCGCCCTTTATAGTCGCGACTGTTGTCATGGAAAAAGAGTTTATTTTCTGTCAAATAAGCATGCTTAACACAGCCTATAGCATAAAGGCATTCGAGCCGCGTCTAAACTAAATGTTGTGCAAGGGCCCGTACTCTCTCTTTTGTGGATACGCTAATCCCTTCCGGCTATGGTATGGGGAAGGGGAGATGAGATCTACTCATTGATTTTATATTAGATGAGTGGCCGTACTATGATCGTTTGGGAGACATGGGCCCACGCGCTACACATAAGAATGAATTGTTATGCGGTCGGTAAATTCTTTCCTTTATGCGGGCAGCCTATCAAATCGGATCACGTATTTCATTTATAACAATTATGTACCAATGTTGAAACCGTTGAAAAAATAGTGATATCTCAAAAGGCAATGTCTAATTTGGGTTGAAAAATCTTTTCTCTAAGTAATATTTATATTTACTTATTATTTAATAAATTATTTTATATTTATAGAGTCGAACTAGCTGTTATCTAACTGTTGAAGTAACGCTTATATAACATGGTTTTGGGGAGCTAAAGACAATTTCTAAAATAACTTTCTGAATCATCTTTTCCTTTATATGCTGGGTTTATTTTTTGAATTTCCTGCTAGTTTTGTTTCCAGTTTAATAATCGAAGGAACTTATTGAATTTTGAGAATACGCCTTTGTTTATTATTGTGTGGGCGAAATATCAACGCCTGAAGTCAACTTCTATTATGCATCATCAATATTCCAATAAAAACTTCAAATATAACTTCCAAAAGCATGTCAATTTGACAAGCGATACAAATAACGAAAAATTAAAAGCATTCAGAATTTATCGTTTTAAGATACAAAATGATTATAATAGTATGGCACAAGAGAATCAATAACTCCTATTCATATGCGAGTTTAATATTTTTTGTTCGATAAAACTCACATTTTGGCAATATACTTTTTGTATGAAATTCCATTAATTCATTAACTATCTTTAAATGACACTTGTAGAAAAAGTTATTTATAAATGAGTAATTTCACAAAGAGTGCATTGGCGTTCAATTTACATATATAAGAAAATAATACTAATTCTATACGCATGAATTAAGTCATCAATATTTAAAAATATCTCTTTTACTTATACATTAATAACACCTTTGTAGGGAGCACTTTATCCCTAATATGAGAATTTTCGATGCGAGTCCAAATTTAATCGGGTCCTAATATAGGCACCGGACATAAAGGGGAACGAAAAAAAATATTATCATCATGTGCAAAAAAACATATCTTTATAAAAAAAAACAAACAAAAACTATTAAAATACATTTATTTGTTACATTCTTCTTTTAAAAATCAACCTTCAAAAACTAAAAAAAACCAAAATCCCAATATGGTAAGGTTAAAAAAAAAAAAAAAGAAACAAAAAATGGCAAGGTGAAAACCCTATCCAAGGAGGAATAGGAAAACTTATAAATTTTTTTCTTAGTGGGAATTTGGACATAAGAATTGAATATTTAAAAAAAAAGGAAATTCTTTTTTCAAGGAAAATGGTATTTGAAAATAAGAGTTGTGTTTGGACACGAATATAAGTTTAGGTGATTTTTGAATTTTTGTGAGTGATCTGAGTGAAAATTTTAAAAAATAATTTTTTGGACTTTTTTAATTTTTAAAGAATTTTAAAAATTATCTTCAAGTGAAAATAAAAAATTTATGGCCAAACACTAATTTCGAAAAAATGCGAAATTTTTTTTATGTCCAAAGAGCTCTTAAGTAGCGGAGCTATATATAAGTGGAATCCCCAATAGGTATTCTTCGACTGTTCCGCGTGTTGTACTTTCAGGCAAATAGGAAAAAAGCCTTAAAGCGCAGCAGCAGAGGCTGGAACAGTAAATAAGGAGCAGAGGCGGGAAATCGTGAGTAGAGCAAGACACAGAGATGAAGGAAGAGAGAGCGGCGAAAGGCGGAGAACAGCGGTCGGTGGACGAACGTTACACACAGTGGAAGTCACTGGTTCCTGTTCTATACGATTGGCTTGCTAACCACAACCTCGTTTGGCCTTCCCTCTCCTGTCGGTTCGTATATACGCACATTTCCACTCTTCTCTCTTTCTAGGGTTTCGTTACACCGTTTTTGTTAACCCGTACTCCCTTTTGTTTATGCATTATGCGTTTTGAACTGCCCATTGTTAGTTGACGCATTTGTTAATACTCTTGCTCTGTAGGTTTCTTAAAATTCTTTGCTCTGTGCGGGTGTGTGTGGGTTGGGTGGGGGGGTAGTGCTTCAGGAAGCTACTTCATGAATAATTCAATGATTAAAGTTTTCATGTAAGGCTGTAACCTAGAATTCCAGGTGAAAATCATTATTAAGGGTCTATAAATGACTTTACTAAATCATCTAAGTAGTCTTCTCTTAGTTCGAGGACAAGAGAGGATGTGGGTAGACGGAGAGGTGAAGTATACCTATGTTCTTGTGCAATGTTTGACGGTTGAAGTCTTCTCTTGGTTCATCTGTTGTTGGAATTCAGGTTGTCTGGCGTATATGATTGCTGATTCTTGCCGTTAGGTTTATATATTATTTCTCTCTTTGTTGATGTGTCCGTTTTGATCTCTCTTTAAAGATTCAATAGTTTTACTTAGATTGCAGCTTCTTCATGTAGATGGAATTGCTTCTTTGGTTGCTTATCTGTAGATACTAATAACTGAAAATTACTGCTTCTCTCTTTCAGGTGGGGTCCCCAGTTTGAGCAAGCAACTTACAAGAACCGCCAGCGCCTCTACCTTTCTGAGCAGGCAAGTTTGTAATTTGACTTCCTTTAATTAACTCGTCATTTATATGTTACGTTTTAATGATGAAAATATGTTAGATTAGCCTTGATAGATATTCTTATAAATAACGTTAGTAAGTAGCGAAAGGGAAGCCTCAAGAATATTTATTTGTTCAGTTGTTGCTTTAGAATCCTTAGTTGGTGTGGTAGTTATTGTTATTATCCTTTCAGTTCAATCATCTCATTATTTTCTTACATCACTGCTAAATGTCATCTCTATTCTCATCATAATCTTTATTTCGATCCTATTCTTCCTCTCCCATGCAGACTGATGGTAGCGTTCCAAATACGCTTGTCATAGCTAATTGTGAAGTTGTAAAACCTAGGGTTGCAGCAGCGCAACACATATCTCAGGTGTTCTCCATGTGCATAGATACATGCCCTTCCTATTTCTTCCTCCACCTTTTCACTTTTTATGATCTTGATTGTCTATCTTTCAGTTCAACGAAGAAGCACGTTCGCCTTTTGTAAAGAAGTACAAAACTATTATTCATCCGGGTGAGGTACATCTTTCTTTGGCCTATCTTATTATAAGATTCAAACATGATATTTTCTCTTTCTGGTTTATTTCATAATTAAATTATACTGTTAAGATTTTGTGTTACACTAGAATACAGGCAGTGCACTTGAGGACTTCTGCTGTTCTGTTAGTATAATTTCCTGAATGGTTATTTTCCGCTGGTAGCTTGTCTCATCACTAATGCAGCTGAGTGTTTAATGCATTTTGTTTTGTCATCTAGAATTATTACCAAAATATTTGAAATTAGGTGCTTATATGGACATTTCTCACATGGTTTTATACTTAATTCCTGTTTTAGATTCTGGATTAATGTTGACTGTTAATTACTCACTCTTGCATAGATATCTTTGGAGGAAAAATTGGTCAAACATGTTGTAGCAAGCCAAAAAATAATTAAATTAGAAACATATAGCATAAACCAAACCAGGTGTTGTTTCCCAACACAGATAATCTGGCGTCATAACTTTTGAAGTGGACTTAGAAGAGATTCAATTCAAAAGGATTATTAGCGCCTATAGGCCCAAATTCTGGTTACATTATTTTAAACTTCTGATAGCACATTTTTTCCTCTCATTTAGAGGGAAAAATTATTTTCCATATAGAATGTTTCCAATGTATTTGCACAACTTTTTTGTTCTTAATGATTCTTTTGGTGTCAGTGGAACTTTCTCCTGTGAAAATGAATTGATCTTTGTATCTTGCCGAATCCTTACAATTATACTAATTGTTCTCCTTTCTTATACTCACTATAAGAATGGTAAATACTTGACCCTTGTTGCTTAAGAGCATCAATTACAGAAGCACTCATAACATGGAATTATGTACTTGGAAATACTATAGTCTGCTTTAACTGATCTGGTAGCATTCTATAAATATGATTTAGGTGAATCGAATAAGGGAACTGCCTCAGGATAGCAAGATTGTGGCCACACACACTGACAGTCCTGATGTAAGCATCCACTTCTGCATATTTCATTTTCCTTTTGTAGCCCTATTCATACAAGTTGGTTTCCACCCTGATGGCTGCTGTTTCTTTTTAGTAACCATTGAAAACTTTAAGTTGACCTTGGAAATTTTGGAATCAGGTTCTTATTTGGGATGTTGAGTCTCAGCCTAACCGTCATGCTACCTTGGGCGTAAATAATTCTCGACCGGACTTGGTGGGTTTTTTAACGACAGGTTCAGTTTTCCAACTTTGTATTTTATAAGTAGTTACTGATAGTCTATATCTACCTGCAGATATTGACTGGACACCAAGACAATGCTGAATTTGCGCTCGCTATGTGCCCTTCTGAGCCTTTTGTGCTCTCTGGAGGTTGACTGACCAGTCATTGAATGTTCTCTTCTTTCAAGGATTTTGTGATTGCTTCTATTCCAATCAGCAGCTCACGGTTTACTGCATGTTTATTAGTGGATAATATGTCGTTTTATAATTGGTAACCAGTTGGCGGTCTTCAGATATTTTCGATTCTCTTTAGCTTATTTCCTTATTGACATGTTCTGGTCGTTGGTGGCAGATGGTGATAAAGCTACCGAGTCATATGTTTTTTGCAACTTATTCCTTATATAGCAATTTTCAGCTACCAGGGTAGTCCACATTATTCGTTATGAAACAATTCCTTCTTTTTGACGCCTGAGTTGATTTAGTGGTGTATTCCTTCTGTCTAGGTAAAGTGAGACCAGTATAGTGCACACTTTCAACCCCATAATTTCGTTTCAAAGAGTAACAATGTATGACACAACCTAGTTGGCACAAAATCTAATCAGGGTAGTCGTTGATAAGTTAGTTTGATGAAGAACATCATATTATGGTTTAAAGTTGAATTATAACTTTGTATGTTCTGAAAGATTTAAGAGTTTTATGGTATATTATTCTTTCTAGAAGTGTGTCGCATGAATTGTGTTGGAGGGACTATAATACTTTTCCTTAGTGGAGATCTATAGTTAACTTAGGGGGAAACTTTTGGACCACATCAGAGTTCAGCCTCTTACTGTCATTGATGCCTGCAGTCAATTAATATTACCTCCTTTAGTTCTTACCTCAGATATATTTTTAACTTTTCGAGCTTGTGTATAATAAAGCTCATGCGCTCATGGGTTAATTGTTTCAGGGAAGGACAAATCGGTTGTTCTGTGGAGCATTCATGACCATGTGTCAACATTAGCAGCAGACCAGGGAGCTACAAAGTCTCCTGGATCTGGAGCAAGTAACTCGAAACCTTCTGCAGAAGGCCCTACTGTTCAAGCTCGAGGTATTTTCCAAGGACATGATGATACCGTAGAAGATGTTCAGTTTTGCCCTTCCAGGTACTCATGTTTATCACATCTCACATATTGTATAAGAGGTTGAGTTTAGTCCTTCAGTGTTTCGTTAGGTGTTGTGAGACTTGATGTTGTTTGGGGTTAACACTGTCAAAACGTTTGTGTAATGTGACCTTGATTGAAGATGAGATAATACTTGTTTGAGATGTCATGTCACATATCAAACTAATTTTCTTCTGTATTATGTCTTACGAGTTTCAAAGTTAAGCCATTCTATTCCTTTTTCCTCTTTTTTTCCCTGGATGAAGTAGCTTTCTGGCCACTTTCCAAATAAAAGATAAAGAGAAAAAAGAACAGGGTGGAAAGAAAAAAAAAGTTATTTGTTCATCTCTATCCCGGCTTCACGTATCCTTACTGGATTCCTTTTTTTTTTTTTTTTAAATAAAGTGCACAGGAGTTTTGCAGTGTTGGAGATGATTCCTGCCTAATACTGTGGGATGCAAGAACTGGTTCTTCTCCTGCTGTCAAGGTTGTAATCATTGTTTTTGCTCAAGCGCTTAGTAACTTATCTTGTTTTCTACATTTTCTCTTTGTAGATAAGTGGAGAACTTCTCTTGATTTGTGCTTATACTAAAAAATGACTTCTCCTTATTTCTAGTGAAATTATACTAAAGATCTCTGGCCTCTGTGCTTGTGTGTGGGGAGGTCAGGAGGGGGTTTCTGTCATATTGCCTGTTCTTCATATTGTAGTTTGTTATATCAGATAGGTAGGCAGTAAATATTTTAGTTTGCAACACATAAAATTGAAATATTAGAGGTGGGGAGACAATGAGCCAGATATGGTTGTATAGATAAGGCATTTGTGATTGACCTTCCGGTGTCTTTTCATTAACTGGATCCTATCTTTCTATGTTGAAATGCTTTAGTAATCTGTTGTCTTTGCAGTTATTTTTGGTTGCTTCTGGTCTTCCTTCAATATTTTTTTGTGGCACATTATATGAGAAAAACTTGTTTTTTGAACCGTGTTCTTGAGTTTAGTTAAGCTTGAGTATCTTGGCGAAATGTGGTTATCGAGTAGCAGTAGGCTTTAGGAAAAATGGTGATGGATAATTGTTATAAGGTGGTGATAATTCTTATATATTGGTAAGTGCAGGTGAGTTTGACTAGTTAGAGGTTGCTGTAGAAAATGACTTATGGCCTTAATGGATGTAACACATTTTTTCTTTGGCTCTATTTAAAGCTGATTAAACGTTTCAAATAGGATTCCACCAAGTAAACCTCAGTTCTGTATGACATTTATATTACTTATTATTAGCCTTTCCATTAACATATCTGTTCTTTATGCATTCCTTGAAATGTCTCCTTTCTTTTTCTAATCATTATTATTACTATAATCGTTACTATATTATTTCTGTTTCTTTGGTCATAGTCATGTCTCTGATTGGACTTTGGGATCTGATAATTTTCCCTGCAGGTAGAAAAGGCTCATAACGCTGATCTTCATTGTGTTGATTGGAATCCTCACGATGTAAATTATATTTTGACTGGGTAATGATTGCAACTGTTGGTCCTGTTGAATTATGATGTTTAAGTAGGTTGATCCTGAGACAATACATTAATCTTTCTGCAATATTTATGTGGTGTCCATCCTTGTTTTTCCCTTTTATGTGAATGTCTGGTTCCATGATTCCATGAATTCTTTTCAATTTCTGTGGAAGCCTTAAGATTATAGCTATACCTCCTGCAGGTCGGCAGACAACACTGTTCGCATGTTTGATCGACGAAATCTCACTTCTGGGGGAGTGGGATCGCCTATACATATCTTTGAGGGCCATACTGCTGCTGTGCTTTGTGTACAGGTCTGAGAGTAACTGACATGCTTGCTTGCTTTAGCTGTCCACCCTTATTTATGTAGATAAGGTAACCTATTTGCATGAGACGTGCACTGGTGTTTGATAAAAATTTTCTGTTCCAGTGGTCCCCAGATAAATCATCAGTCTTTGGAA